>PVLC010037943.1:0-14988 GCA_004027655.1 Graphiurus murinus
GGAATCATACGAGGGTTTTGGTTTGTGAGAAACCAGGCATGCCTCGCTTGCACAGACACATCCCCAAGCCATCTGCTCTACTGCTGATAAGATTACCCTGGATATTTTCCTATTTAGAGTCTTCCACCTTCTCTGTGTCTCACTCACCAGTTGGAAGCCCCCCACTGCTAAATATGTCTAAATGTTCAAGAAAAAGAGCTCTTATTTTAAATTAAAACTTCCATCCTCTAGGACTTCACAGCAGCCAACTCTGCCCTCATGTGCTAAAAATATTGTCCCCCTCCCATCATTAATCCAGTAGTGGGGGTTTTTTTTCGTAGTTTTTCTTTTCATTGAGTCAGAGATGTGGTGAGTCAGTTTCCTCGCCTCCCAGGCACATTGCCCAGGGAAGGGGGTGGATATATTCTTAGCCCGCAAGCACTTTGCTCTGTCTTATGTAAATCCCCAGGAGGTAGATGTCTCTAGACGGTGATAAAGAGGAGACCAGAGTGAGCAGAGCCGCCAGGAGAAGGAAGCCCCTGAACCATGAGCCGATCTCCCCACAGAACACGCTTGCTGCCTGCAGCTCTGAATAGAGTCATTGGCCTGGCTTCCCCCAGAGAGGAATGAGCAGAGGGGGAGAATTCCTCTCCAGATTTCCTCCCTCAGCTATCAGAACAGTTGATTCAGTGGGCTCTGGTCTTCTCATAAACCTGAGGGGGTTGAGGAAGGACAAAGGGATCTGCCGTTAGGACCCCCAGGACTCCCAAGTAGGAGTTGTAACAATTGTAAGGTGAGTTGTGTCTTGTTGGCCATCACAACCAACTTTCCTCTGACTACAGAAATGTTCAACCCATGATGTTATGGATTTGTATTTCTCAGAGCCAAGAAAGCCATGGTCATTTATTCTTCAAAACTATGCAGTCTGGTTGAGCCACTGGTCTTTGCAGGTTAAACAGACAAAAAACAACAACAAAAAGGCTAAAGATCTGAGCAATGTGCCCACATTCTGAAAAACCTCCAGCAGGCCCGATGGCAACTGCCTTCAGAACTCTGGTGTGCCTGCTGACCTTGGCCAACTCCAGGCCTCCGTGACCCTCCACTGTGCATGAGGAGGTAGGTTCAGACCTCCACAAGCTTGTCCAGTTCTGAGGGTCTGAGTTTCAGAAGAGGACATGGCTTGTCTTTGGTGGTTGGAAGCGCACTGTGTCCCAGCCCTGCCTTAGCTTCAGATTCCTTCACTCTCCCTCAGCAGCCCAGGCCATTAGGAATCCAAGAGAGACTCCTGAGGCCATTTGCAACAGCTTCTAACCACCCCCCCCAATCACTGCCAAGACAATCAATGGATTATTTATAGAGTGTGGTAGGCCCAGTAATGCCCCCCAACTGTCCACACCCAAATCCCTGGAACCTGTGAGTGAGTTCCACTAATCACAGTCTTTGAAGGTGAAATGAACGTTATTAATCAGTAACCTTAAAATAGGAAGAATATCATGGTTTACCCAGGATGGCCCAATTTAATCCCATGAGCTCTTAAAAGCAAAGAACTTTCTCTGGCTAGAGATCAGAGAGATTTGGCAGAAAGGAAAGTCAGAGCGATTTGAAGCATGAGAGAGCTTGCTAGAGGGTGTGCAAGGACAGCATGAGATGGAAAGGGACAGCCTTTAAGAGCAAATACTCAGCCCCTGACTGACAGCCACCAAGGAACCAGGACATCAGTCTTATAACTACAAGGAACTGAATTCAGCTTCTTCTCAAATAAGCTTGGAAATAGATCCATTCCTTGAGCTTCCAGAGAGGAGCATGGTCCTGCCCACACCAGGGAGACTAAGCAAATGACCCAGCTGATCATGCTGTCCCCAGGCTCCTGACTCATGGAACTGGGAGCAACAAATGAGTGCTGATTTAAGCCCCTAACTCATGGTAATTAATTTTTTAGAGCAGCAATAGAAAATGGATTCGCAGATGTCCCTGGCAATTGCATTACTTTAACACGAAAAGCCTGTCATTCCGGAACACCTCCTGCAGCTGGCAGCGGATGGCAAAGCCTGGCCCAGGGGTCTGTGTGTTCCTGGCTACTGGGCTCTGTTTTGTTTCCAGGAATCAAACTTGTCAAAGGGGAGAAACAAAGGAGGGGAGGAGGGAATAAAGGGGGGAAAAGGAGGAAAAAGAAAGGGAGGAAGGGAAAGAATAGGCCCTGCTATTGTTGTTACTGTAATTCCCACAGGCATCTAACCCCCAACAGCACCCTCTTCGTAATTAGGAAGTGGGAAGCTGATGGCGTGGCCATATGGAAGACTCAGGGCCAGGAATGCCCTGGAGATGTTTTGGAATCCAGGAACTTAAATATCTGCAGAGAACATCTTGCAAGGCTCTTTGGCTGTGAAAATGCAAATGACCCACACTGGCTGCCAAGTGTCACCTGGGAGGCCCAGCTGGCATAGGAGTCAGGGCCTAGCTCTCTTCTAAACTCTCCCTCCCACAGAGCCAAGATGGCAGATCACTCACTTCACACCCAGAGCCCATCCAAGGGAGGCTGCGTGCTGGGGATTCTTCCACACAGCCCCTAGTCTCCCTTCCCTCCTCCTCCTCTTCCATGTCTCTCATCTCTCTTTCTGAAGTGAATACTGAAACTAACCCTGCCTTCTCAGGCTCTCCTTTCTCCTATATCCTTTCAACTTAATATAGTAAGATTGCACCATTAATTTTTATTCCTCATAAACAGGAAAAGGAAAGAAGACAAAATTTAAGAGTTCATCCAAAAGTCATCTTCCTCTAGCTCTGGAAAGTCCTCTCATGCCTACACAGAGCCCGGCAACTCCATTCACATATGCCCCCCACCTCTGACCCCACCCCAGCCCCTCAGCAAGCTCCTGTTGCCAGTCCAGGCTCTAGGGAAGCAGACAGCTGGGGGAGCAGAGACCAAGCGTGACCATGGATAATTCACTGGGAAAAACATTTTGTGGTCATCAAGAGCCTAAAAGCCCAAAGAATCCAAGAGTTCCTCCCATCTGGTAAAATAATGATAATGAGCGAACTCAGTCTCCAAATGACCAAGGACCCAGCAGGGACCTGTACTCCATATTAAGAGTTAATCCGAAAAGATTGGGAATTACGACCCACGACCCAGCCCTGTGTTTCAGTGAATGATTCATTCATGAACTTGACAGAGAAGAAAGATGCACAGTGCAGTAAGGATTCAGGAGCTGAAGGAGGCTTCTTTCCAGGATGCTGCCCCGTCCACTTTATCACCCACTTCAGAAGTACCCCTGCATCTGCTGGTCTGTCCAACCACCAGTACTTACATAAGCCCTGCACATGTATCCACACATACTCATATACCTCCTACTTTACTCCTCGAAGCCCAAACTTCATCTCATCACCAAATCCAACCTCTGGGGAATGCCACCTAAGACACAACCTGGTCACAGAATGTCTCTTCTCATACCAGTCAGCTTGCCCACTCTAGAGACCCCAGCAGCAGGCTGCAAGCAGAGCTATGAGCTAGAGCAGGACTCGGGGGACCAAAATGGGTCCTGCCAGCCAGTCCCATCTGCAAGGAGGAAACCCCTCAGCTTCAGTATCTGACTTAGGATTCACCAAGCCCTCCTCTGCCCCACTGAGCTCAGCTGCCCCATCCTGCCTGCACCCAGAGCCTGACCTTCATGCCAAGACAGGAGCACATCCTCCTAACTTGATCACTTTCCTCTCTCCAGAGCAATCTCTTGCAAACTATTATTTTGCTGAAACACAGCTGTTATAGTATTACTTTTTCTTTTTCTTTTCTTTATTTTTTTTTATTTTATTTTATTTTTTTTGGGTACTGGGGATTGAACTCAGGGGCATTCTACCTCCGAGCTATACCCCCAGCCCTATTTTCTATTCTTTATTTTGAAACAGGGTCTCACTAAGTTGCGGAGGGCCTCACTAGGTAGCCTCGAACCTGGATCCTCCAGTCTCAGCCTCCCAAAGACTGGGATTACTCTTTCTTCTTTCAAACTCATGGTGCAGGCAAGTAATTTGTCAAAAAAAAAAAAAAGAATCTTAACATTTGAGTCCCTGCCCTATGAAAAACAACAATATAATAGGAGTGGCCACTGGGCTGTTATCATGCACCAAATCCTGTCCTGAGCACTTTACATGAATTAACCCATCTGATCCTCCCGCACAACAAGCCTATGGGGAAGATTCTCTTACTCACCTGAGGCCATGGGGTATGCCCCAGAGTGCATGGGCTTCAGTCTTAGCCTCTGCTCTTGAGGCTCCCAGCAATGCGCCCAAGGAACTGCCCAACCCCAAAAAGATAGAAAGGAAATGATGCAGACCAGCAGCACATCGTTCCTAAGAGAAAAGAAATGTGTGTCCTCGACAAACAAATCCACGAAGAAACACACACATACACATATGCGTTTATATCTTTCAGGTACTTCTTTCATACCTAGATAAGTACACCATGTGGTAGCATTTAACCTTGACTCAAAGGATAATAGAACATTTCCTTAGCATATACTGGGAAATAAAAGTAAAAAGCAGAGAGGAGAGAGGCCGACCTCCTACTTCGGATAGCCTCTCCTTGTATGTGGTTGAAGGCCAGGGGCACCCACACAATCTACTTGTTGGAGATGGGAGTGTTGCTTCCCCACTTTGTCCTGCATCCTCTTCCCTCCCCAGCTCTGCTGTGGTATTTAAAGATGGCCAACCCAGTAACATCACATTCAGCCAGCATATTAAATGTAGGTGAGAGAAACCAATGTTTGACTTTCAGTAACATTTGGAACATCCTGCAGAGGGATGGCTACATTTTTTACCATTTTTTATTTTTATCATTTTCTATCATGGTTTCTCTTTCAGGATTCTGCTACATGCTACACTTGGGAGAGTAGAAGAATTCAAAGACAATTATTATATAACTAATTGAATACCTTATATTTCATTTATACCTACATTGCTGTGAGCTCAGCAGTTAAAAGATAGTGCTATTATTGCTACCTGCATTAGTTAAGTTTTTAATCTGTAACTGACAACTATATAACTAATAGCATAACCACACCTAACAATTTCAAAATCTCAGTAGCTTACTAAAACAACATTTATTTTCCCCCCTGCCTGGTCTGTGGGTCAGTTGGGCTTGGCTCTCAGTTATCAGTTGTATTTGGGTCTGCTCCAAGTCTCTCAGTCTTCCTGTACTTTTTCTTGGGAAGCTACTAGCATGTTCTTTACATAGCAGATGGCAGAAGCCTAACAAGCCAAGCCGAACAACAAAGGCACATGCAAAGCTTCTCATATCACCTCCCCTAACCTTCCTTTGACCTAAGTCATATGGTCAAATCCAGCTTCTGTGGCAAAGAATATACTCCTCCAACTCAATTGGGAAGGACTACAGAGCCACATAGTAAAGGGTGTGGATATGTGATTCTCAACCCTGAAAGGAGTAAGCATTGGGAATATTCCAATCTACCTTACTACCTTTATGACTTTCATATTAGATTTTTTCTCCCCAGAGTCCTTCTTCAACTACCATGTCTCGATGCCAGAAAAGCACTAATGTCAATAACATATGGAGCCCATCAGGGTGGAGTAGGGGTTTAGGCACATCTCACAGACTCAGGACCCTAACTGTGGTTTTGCAAAATCAGAGCTAGGCATTTTGTGAAGTGGAAATATAGTTGTGGGATGAAAAGGGATATCAAGGGAGATGGGATGAAGAAAATGAGAGCTTTTACATTAACCTGCAATTAAAACCAAGGATAAAGGCTGGACATGGAAAGAGACAACCACAAACATCCTTTGAGAAACAAAAATGATTTATAGCAGTAGAACATTAACCTTGGATCAGAAAATCACTAATTATGGGGAGACACAAGTAGATTTTAGGTGTCCTCTGTTCTTTTCCTACAAATAACCCTTTGTTTTCAGGATATTATACTCTGTGATTTAAACCAAAATTTTAATTACACAATACATATACACATGGATGAAACTTGAAAACAGAAAGCTATGTGAAAGTAGCCAGTTACCAAAAACTGTATATATTGTATGATTCCATTTATATCAAAGTCCCCAAATAGGCAAGTCTACAGATACAGAATGTAGACTAGTGCCTTTCTGAGGCTCAGGAAGGATTCAGGGAATACAAGAGTGACTGCTAATAGGTACATAGCTTTTTTGGAGGTGATAAAAATATTCTAAAGCTGCTTGTGGTGCTGGTTACACAACTCTCTGGACATCCTAAAAAATCACCAAATTGTACACTTTAAAAGGGTGAGTTGGAGGAGAAAGAAGATGAAGTAGAAGAGGAGGAGAAGGGGGGAAAGGTGGATTATATAGTATGAAAATTATACTTCATCTAAGCTATAAAATAAGATGCTTTCTTGAAAAGATAAAATAGACTTTTAGTCATACAACACTAAAAATAAATTATCACCAGCAGACCTGCATTATAAGAATTGTTAAAGGAACTTCTTCAGACAAAATATAAACCTGGATCTATGTAATGGAATGGAGAATGCCAGAAATGTAACTGTGTGGGTAAATAGAAAATTTTTACTTATTATATAAATCATTTAAAAAGATGATTTACTATCTGATGATAAAATAAAATATCAAGGTATTTATGGGATTTACAAATGTATCACAATAGCACAAAGCTCACAGAGGGAGAAACCGAAGTATACTCGTATACTTTTATTATGCACAAAATGAGATAATATTACTTGAAGATGGATTTCAGGTAAAATAATGTATACTGTGAACACTTAAATAATCTCAAAAAAAATTAAAAACCCACAACAAAGAGTTTTAGCTAACAAGCCAACAAAACAGGTAGAAAGAAATCATTAAAAATACCAATTAAACCAAGACAAAAGAAAAGGAACAAAGAACAAAAGGGACAGATAAAAACAAATAATAACAAATGAATAAAAAGAAAGAAAAGAAAAGAGAAATAAAATTTAAAATAAAGAAAACAAAAATAATAAAAGTAGATTTAAATCCAACAATATCAATAATCCCTTTAAATATAAATGGTCTCTACATCAAAATTAGAGGCAGAGATTGCCTGTTTGGACAAAAATAATAAATGCAAGACCCAACTAAATTTAGAAACCTACTTTAAATAGGAAAAATAAATAAATAAATAATAAGTAAAAGAAAAATTATAGGTAAAAAGATACAATAGATATACTATACTCAAGATCAAAAGAGAACTGTAGTGGCTATTTTATCATCAACGTAATTTCAGAATACAGTCCTATCTGAAGTCTAAGTCTCAAATACTTTAAAGAAAATTTTGATCAATGTTACCATATTAGACAATCCTTTATAACCCAAAAAGCATAAAAAAATGTCCTTTTTGGGCCGAGTCCAATTGGAAGGAAAGTGACTCTTGAAGACCAAATGTAGGTGTTATGGCAGTTCCAGCTTGAGGTCTTAACCAATAGCAGTTGGCACCTCCTGCAAATGTGAGTGAGAAAGACCAGTCCTTGGCCTTTGGTTTGCCCTGCTGACACTGAATGGAGAACAAATAAGCTATCCCCACCATGTCCTGCCAAGCTGTAGATTTAGGATGCCATTGCTTTAAGCCACCAAATATTAGGGTGATTCAAAACACTGCAAGAGATAACCACAACAACCTTTCCATTCTGTCCCCAACTGTGGCCAACATTCACTACCTTGATGTCCTGAGATGACGATAGATATCTTAACAATTTGTAAATAATTTATATTTGCCTGAATTTATAATATGCCCTCAACTGAATGAATAAATGAAAAGATTGAGGCAAATAAGGCTAAAGGAACTTTCCCAAAGGTTCCCCCCCACTACCACCACCAAATCCTAATTATATAATTCAAATTAGAATTATTTGTCTTTTGAATGTTCCCTAGCTTCCTTCTTTGAACACCAGGCTATGGTATAGTAAGATGGTCAAGGTTCAAATCCAAGGTGCATCATCTTCTTGCTCTGTGATATAAGCAACTTTCTTACTCCCTATCTAAAACAAATAGTGCCACAGCTCCTTAATAGCTGTATCTTGAGCAAGGCTCGGTCTGCAAGAAAGACGATTCCAAAAGAAGTAATGTGTGGCATATCCCACTTTGCATTATGTTATGTTCTGGAAATTTGGGGTGCTTTGGGTTTTGCTTTCACATTAATTGTAAAGGAAATTTTCTTAGAAACATGTGGCCTGACGGAAGTGATCTCTGCTGAAAAAAACAGTGCCTCAAGACAACCTATAAGAAATTCATTAACCACATACAAACATTAGTCAGGATACGGGCTTTGCAAGCTTAGTTACTAAACAGCCTTGTGTTCCCTCTCAGCACATAGGTTAGAAACAAAATAAATAAGCCAAAGAGATTTAGGTCTACTATTTTATCTATGAGTAAAGAAGACTTTAAGACAGATAGTTTGTCTACCTCCCCCCTGTCTCCCTGACACATTAACTAACTCTCTAGCTGCCTGAGAAAAAGATAAGGACACTGCTTAAAGTAGCTAAACAAATAGTAAAGATTTAAACTAATGAATAGAGACTCTTCGTCATTAACCTTTAACACTGTTTTGTACTAAAAGAATCTTTATATACATATTGTATTTTGTAACCTTCACTGTTTTCTTATTCCCATCAAATACCATGAAAAATGGCTTTTCTAGTTAAAGATGTACCCACTCGACCTTTGGAAAAACAAGTCTGTAAAAATTCCTGTTCTATATGCCTCACTGCAAAAAAATAGTATAAAACAGTGACTGACAAACAATAAAACAGATGCACTTCTAACCTGCATATGGTATGAGCGTATTCTCACGACCTCGTCTCAATCCACACCTATAGAGGGACCCCCGACCCCACTGCCTGGAGGGCTGAACCCCCACAAAATAGTACTTACATTATAAGAAATACCAAATAGAAAAGTGTCTGATATGATGCCTATTGCTTAGTAACTGTTCAATTAATGTTGTTATATTCATTATTTGCTCAATTATCATCAGCTTCATAGGCATGGGACCCATATAGCCACTCCAAAAGGGCCCAGGGCTTGATTTAATGCTTTTCTGTCACCATCTTGAAATAATATTCTCTTTGAACTTGTGTTTTGTAAGTTAAATACAATGAGATAATGAGATGCTTCATGAACACAAGACACACACACACAATGCACCGGTTCAGATGTCATTGCTGATACCCTGTTAGTACAGAATTCCCACAGCACTTGGAGTTCAGCAAGACTCAAAGTAAGGACAAGGTGAGTATGTTATATCCACAACTGTGTACATGGAGATACTCAGAGCCCCAAGAGGCCATCTGAACACACTGGAATTGTAAGGAATATAAACTACCAAGGAACCTTATCGCCTCCTCTCTTATTTAGGTTACTTCTTTGAAGTAATTATTCTGAAAATGATTAAGCATATAAGAAAAAAAAAAAGGTAAAGCAAAAGTTCCTTTTCTTTTCAGATCTTTACTCACCAGTAAACCAAAGGCGGAGAGAGTTGGTAGAATGTGCACAAGCCAAGAAGTGAAAATAGTTGTTTGTTTCATGTAGCATTTCCATTGTTCTAGTAAGAACAAGATACATATGCATGTATGAGATGTGAAATATAATATGTGTAATTCTGGTGCCTCTGCATGTGGATTAAAGGCTCTTATATTTGCATTTGAAACTATCATTGCATCACATAAAGATGAACTATAAAGTTCATGCCAACTATTTAAATTTTTAATCTTTCTTTACTTAGAATGACATTAAGTAGCAAATTTAAAAAAACACTATGACAAGTCAAGAGAGAGACTAGGAAGAAAGGGAAGACTTTATATTTTAATATTTACCTTTAACACACTTTTATCCTGATTTTTAAACAAAGGACCCATATTTTTATTTTGTACAGAGCTCCACATATTAGTGGCTGGCCCTGAGAGATAATGTCTATTCTGTGATGACATAAGAATTGTAGTAATTATAATTTTTGTGGTACTGGGGATTGAATCCAGGGTATGTTCTATCTCTGAGCTACACCTCCTTACCTTTTTAATTTTTTACTTTGAAACAGGGTCTCGCTAGGTTGCTGAGACTGTCCTCAAACTTGGATCCTCCTATCTCAGCCTCCCAAGTACTGGGATTACAGGCATGTGCTACCATGCCTGGCTCAATAGTTACATTTCTTAGGATATGACACACAATAAAAATATATTATAAAAAATAGTGGCTTTATTGGAAATAAGAGATAATAGACTAGAAAATTCTGAACTCATTGAAGACATTTTCCAATAGAACTTTCAGTATAAAGAGAGGACTCACAGCTATAGGTGTAGAGCTACAATATCTCAACATCATCTAGCAAATTCAGCACATGAATGCATCTACATTTAGCATAAGAGCCATGGTCTTTCTTTTTCTATTGGTACTAGTGGCGTCAGTAGTAAGATGATGCTTACCATATTTTTCATTTATTGTAAAGTTAGCAAAGCAAGAAGCCATTCCAACAAAACAACTATGTCTCTTTCATTTCTCTGTGGGTGCTACTTCCTTATTGCGGAGTATTCCCTCTCATGACAGCTTTATCATCTGTCTCTGTAACACGAACCATGTTCCCAAAATAACATGCCACTTCCATCCAATTCTTATCATGAAGCCCTGAAGGAAATGTCTATAAATATGATACTGTACTTGAAATTTTTGACAGACTGAAAAACATTAAGAACTGGGAACATAGAAATCAAAGCGCTATCTGGAAAATAGCAGTCCCAAAATTTAAAGGGACTTTAAAATGGTACCCTCATGCTACAGCTCGAAGATGGTTTATCAAATCAAGTATATTCTCCTCGTATTATAGCTGTGGAACATAAAGCCTGGGGTCCTCAAGCATTCCTACAAGGTACTGAACTCATGGGGGAAGAATGAAGTTACATACACAAATACCTTGACTCCTGATTGAGAACCTTTCTACGACACCCCCCAAAAACATGATCTGCAAAAGAATTCCTTAGGTTAACTTCCCCAAAGGAATGTCCAAGTAACTGAAAGGAAAATCCTAGAGTCTTCCTCTGATTCAATTTAATTTAAAATGAAGCAGTCTTTTCCACTGGAAGAAGTTAAAACAAGTAACACTACCCTAAAAAGCATTCGCATGAGGTCTTTGGCCAGCACTTTAACTATGTAAGATAACTTTCATTTCAAGTTTTTTAAAACCAATAAAGCATACCAGGACCAGCAAATGCCTCTCTTTCATGTTCCTCTGGTACCTCAAGATTCAATTAAAATAGTCATGAACCCCCAAACAGCACATACATTCCATCCTTTGGATGGAAAACTATCAAGGTCTGTGAGTCAATTCAATAATGATCATTTGTGATGTGACTAGCCAGGTGCCAAACACTATCCAACCCCTAAAATTACACTACAGCAGAAACCCTACCTTCGTGCTTATAAGTAATTGGGGAACATAAGCACTGGAAGAGCCACACTTGAGATAACAGGGTAAATGTCACCCTCCCTCCAGAAGCTGAGTGATGGAAGACCACTCTGGGAAGATCTGAGGGTTTTTTGCAATTTTCTGGTATGCAAGGATGAGCAGGAGGAAAGTGTTTCTAGTTATCTTTTTAAATGTGAATATTTCTTATACTTCTTAGAGGAACAATAGCTTGTTTACGGATTTAGTTCATTTATTTAGCCTCCAGACAGCTAGGTATCAACGTGTCTGTCAAAGATCAGAGATGCAGAGAATTAAGAAAAGAGAGGGAGAGAGAAGAAAAGCAGAAGTAGAGCCAGTTTTGATAAAGGACATTGACACAAAGACTCCTTGACAAAACTTTAGTCAGGCTTTTCTGAGTCATCTTCTGGACTAAGCCTTGATCTTGGCCCCCTGTCTTTGCTGGGCCTGCATAGCCCGTTCTTAGCAAGAATCCTGCAAAGTCAGGTTAGCAAAAATCCCTATACCCTTACTATCTCACCACCCTGGCCTACCTTCAGCAAGAATCTAGTTAAGTCAATTTAGCAGAATTTCCCTCCCCTGAATGTCCCCTCTCAGATATTTTCCATCCACCAATCCTCCTCTCTGTTCATTGACTATAAATCCCCAGTTGTCTTTGTGGTGTTTGGAGTTGAGGCCCATCTTTCTCCCTAGTGCAATAACCCTGAATAAAGTCTTTGCCTTTTTAACAGGTATCAGAATAATTTTTTCTTTAGCACTAATTCCAAAATCATCAACTCCTGGGAATTCTTTTCCCTCCTACCAAGATTTAGAGCCGTAGTTTTTCAAACAAAGTAATAGAACAGAGTATCTTGAATAATTGTGAGTTGGGAGACAAATAATTTCAAACCAATAATTCCCAAATTTTTTAACTTTCTAAACAGTTTGCCTTAAAAAATGAATTTCCAGAGCATGGTGGCATAGGCCTGTAATCCCAGCTATTTAAGAGGCTAAGGCAGGAAGATTATGAGTTCAAAGCTAGCCTGGGCAACCTAGCAAGATCCCCATTTTGGAAAAGAAAAGGAAGGAAGGAAGGAAGGAAGGAAGGAAGGAAGGAAGGAAGGAAGGAAGGAAGGAAGGAAGGAAGGAACAGAGGGAGGGAGGGAGGGAAGGAGCTGAATTAGAGTGGATTCAAAGTTACGCATGTAATACCATTTCTACTTCCTTGCATTGTGACATCCTCTCTTGAATAAAAGAAAAAGAAATTCATGGGTGGTCCTATGTAGTCTCAGGTTCTATGTCCACAAATTCAATCAAGTGCAAATTGAAAATGTTCTAAAACAAAATTGCATCCGTACTGAACATGTACAGACATTTTTCTTACATTATTCCTTAAACAATACAGCTTAACAACTATTTACATAATATTTAATTGTATTAGATATTGTAAGTAATCTAGAGATGATTTAAAGTATAAAAAAGTATAAAGTATTTAAAGGAAGATATGTACAGGCTATATGCAAATACTATGCCATTTTATGTAAGAGACCTGAGCATTTATAGATTTTGGTATCCATGGGGGTCCTGTAACAAATTCCCCATGGATACCAAGACACCACTATAATTGTAACTGACACTAAGCAAAATTGTACAATACTATCAGTCTGTCTTAAGTCTATCACAGCCCAAAAAACACTCTAATATCAAGGTATTATTAATCAAATGAGTGTAAACTATTTTCTATGAAACACACTGCTCTCCATGTATACACACACACACACACACACACACACACACACACACACACACTACAACTTAGGAATAAACATTACTAGTGACCAAAACTAGCTAGTTCTCCTCTTCCTGGTCCTGAGCACACAGAAAGAATACATTATCCAGCCTCCTTGTAATGAAGTGGACCACATGATTATGTCTTGCCAATGAAATGTGAGTGTATGCCACTTCCCACCTGTGGAAATGAAGACAGCTTCTTCGATCTCACTCTTTTCTTCCAAACAACCAAGGAGGCCAGATGTTCCAGATGGTGCAGCTGCAAGATAGAGCCTCTGATAGCCTGGATCCCCTAGTGACCATGTGGAGCAGAAACCAGCTAACTCGCACTGAATATGCAACACAAGCGAAGGATAAACGTTTGCTGTTCTAATTACTGATATATAAGACTTGATTTGCTACCATAGTACAGTCTAGCATTAAACTGGCCATTTAGTTTGTAGGAAGTAGGAAGAGATTGCTCAAATCAATCTAAGCCCATGCTCTTATCATGCATGTAAGAGTCACCTACTGTGCTCCATAGGTCATGCCGCAGAATGCATCCCATGCTAGCATCCTTTTTTGGTTTTGTTTTGTTTTGTACTGGGAATTGAACACAGGAATTTTCTACCTCTGGGCTATACCACCAGCCCTATTTGTTTGTTTATTTATTTATTTTGAAACAGGGTGTCACTAAGTTTCTGAGGGTCTCACTATGTTGCCAAGGCTAGTCTTGAACCTGCGAACCTCCTGTTTCAGTCTTCCAAGTACTGGGATTACAGGCACATACAACCACTCCCAGCTGCTAACATCATTTTTTTTTTTTTTTTTTTTTTTTTTGCGGTACCCGGGATTGAACTCAGAGGCATTCTACCTCCGAGCTATACCCCCAGCCCTATTTTTTATTCTTTATTTTGAAACCAAGTCTCACTAAGTTGCAGAGTGCCTCACTAGGTAGCTGAGGCTGGCCACGAACCCGGATCCTCTGGTCTCAGCCTCCCGAATGCTGGGATTACAAGCATCCGCCACCACGCCCGGCTTTGCTAACATCATTTCAAAGGTGTTTTCTTCCATGCATATCTCAGTATTATAAGAACCAACTCACCTGGACCCAGCTAAATGGACCTTGGACAAGCACTTGACCTAAAGACAGCCAAGCATACAAAGCCTGCCCATCAACTTGTTTCTCAGAAGTTCACCCTGGTAATAGGGGTAGACATGAGAAAGATAGAGACAAAATATCACCCTAGAGAAGCAGAAGAAGAGAAAAAATCCGAGCTTTGTCAGGGATAGGGCTCTGGTTTGGAGACCAGAAACCTATTCTTCTGAAAGGACAAGATTACCAACTTCTTAAATTAACTTTTTGTATAAATTTCCTAGAGATGTCATAACAAAGTAACAAATTGGGTGGCTTAAACAACAGAAATGTATCGTCTCACAGTTTTGTAGTTTAGGAGCTCAAGGTCAGTGTACTAGGAGGATTGGTTCCTTCTTAGGGCTGTGTGTTAATCAGCTTTTTATCACTGTAACAAATGGCCAGAGAAGCCAGGCGTGGTGGCGCATGCTTGTAATCCCAGCATTCGGGAGGCTGAGACCAGAGGATCCGGGTTCGCAGCCAGCCTCAGCTACCTAGTGAGGCACTCCGCAACTTAGTGAGACCCGGTTTCAAAATAAAGAATAAAAAATAGGGCTGGGGGTATAGCTCGGAGGTAGAATGCCCCTGAGTTCAATCCCCAGTAACGCAAAAAAAAAAAAAAAAAAACCAAAAAATTAAGACTGGGGGTGTAGCTCAGAGGTAGAATGCCCCTGAGTTCAATCCCCAGTACCACAAAAAA
>PVLC010037944.1:0-15018 GCA_004027655.1 Graphiurus murinus
TTTTTTTTTTTTTTTTTTTTTTTTTTTTTTTTTTTTTTTTTTTTTTGCGGTACTGGGGATTGAACTCAGGGGCATTCTACCTCCGAGCTATACCCCCAGCCCTATTTTTTTTTTTTTTATTCTTTATTTTGAAACCGGGTCTCACTAAGTTGCGGAGTGCCTCACTAGGTAGCTGAGGCTGGCCGCGAACCCGGATCCTTCGGTCTCAGCCTCCCGAATGCTGGGATTACAAGCGTGCGCCACCACGCCCGGCTCCCTGTGTTGTTTTTTATTTGAAACATGGTCTAGCTAAGTTGCTGAGAACCTCGATAGGTTGTTGAGGCTGGCCGTGAACCTGTGATCCTCCTGTCTCATCCTCCCAAATACTAGGATTACAGGCACATGCCACCACTTCCAGCTTAGTCTTTTGTTTCTTAAATACTGAATTGTTAGGCTTTACTTGGAGGAGGTAAGTTTCATTCTCTGTTTGTTCAGTACCTAATTATTGAATAAGGACCAAGTGGACGAATGTGATGTATCTCTTAGTGAGTATGTGTTACGATTTAAAGAGTAAGGCCAAGGAGAACATATGCAGTCTTCGTACATTGCAACACGCAACAAAACCCGACATATCCTGCAAATGGACAGTAGGTTTCGAGGGACAGATATGAGCTCAGTGCAGAATCCTGTGCCCCTGATTAAACACGAGCCCTCAGCACCATCAGAGACAAACCTCAAGGCAATTCTGCTTCTCTTCTCTGCCTTCTAGTTGTCCCAGTGGAATTGAGCAGTTGGCACCAGAGTTAATATCTTTGTTTTCCATGTTGGTTGAAAAGCAGTTGCCCACCTCTGCTCCCTTTGCTTGTTGGCACTGAGGTCTTGCCATCTCTGGGGTGAGGATTCGAGGTTCACTTATTACTTAGGATTGCCGTTGCATTGTTAAAGAATTGGTGATGTAACCATGGCTGCCTGTCATCCCTGCCATGCTAACCCCAGATCACAGTCCTACCTACAGTTAGAGGTGGTCGAGGAAGAGCTGCCCACACAGCAGTTAAGAAAGCAGAAATGAGTGTTCTAGATGGCGTGGGAAAATTAGAATGTGGGAAAAGTGACCGACTTTTTCTGTGATGTGTCAGCATCTACAGTAGTGGGCGGATTCTGTTTATTTCTCTAAGACAGTGTTTTATCACCACACTTATGTTTCCAAAACCCAAAATATAGGTCTGTAAGAGGAGACAATGTGCTAAATCATGTTGACATTAATAGTCTGGTCAGTAACACAGAAACTGGCTGATATTAAATCACTTTGGTGAAGATTTAGTGGTTTATTTAAATGAATGATCTTCACAATAAGTAATAAAATGGACATCCACGTTCGGCAACTTTTGTAGTATGCCAACAAGCTTTTCACTGCTTTGAAAGTCCTATGTAAAATACAGAAGTAAATGACTGGTGTGTATTTTCTCTCTCTACATATTTTTAGTATTTTAATAAGAATTTTCATTTTTAGTAGTTTCATATTGACATAAAAATTGAGCAGATAGTACAGAATACCTTATGCTATCCCCATCCCCATTTATCCTATTAACATCTTTGCATTAATGTGCTGCATTTTCACAATTAATGAACCAATAGTGATATATTATAATCAACTAAATCCATACTTTACATTATTTCTCTTTTTTGCTATATAGTTCTCTGGGTTTTCACAAATGCATGTTAACCACTATTATAGTTTTATGCGGAATAATTTACCACCCCCAAGTCCTGTGTGCTCCACCTAGTCAACTCTCTTTTCCCTCTTCCCTAACACCTGGCAACCACTGAGCTCTTTATTGTCTCCATAAATTTGCTTTTTCCAGTTGTGATATAGGTGGAATCATATAGCATCTAACCTTCTCAGACTGGCTTCTTTCACTTAATAATATGCACTTAAGTTACTCCATGGGTCGTGTGTGTGTGTGTGTGTGTGTGTGTGTGTTATTTTTCTATCTGCACTTGGTTGAATCCAGGGCTGTGGAGCTTGCCCTGAGGGGGCCCCATTAATAGCATGATCATTTTTATGTCTTGTTTTCCCCTCCGTATGAGGGTCAGTTCATTAGGGCACCAGCCCTGGCTTTCACCCTCTCCATATCATCCATCAAGATTTCTGCCCTGCTAAATTAAAAAATCTAGAGTTTGGGAAGGTGAGACAGTAGGAATGAGGGCCAGCTTCAGCAATTTAGTGAGATCATATTTTAAAATAAAATAAAAAGGGCTAGGAATGTAGTTCAGAATTAAAATGCTCCTAGTTCAGTCCCCAGAACCAAAACAAACAAATAGACAACAACAAAGAAGACATAACCACACACACACACACACACACACACACACACACACACACACACACATACGTACACTTGTGTACATAAGAAATATAAGAGAAATAGTGATGCTAGTTCAGGAAGGAAGTCTTCAGAAAGAAATTGGGACTTCAAAATTGGCATTAAAAAAAAAAAAAATCCCAGGTTTAGCAGTGCATGGTGGGGCATGCCCGTAATCCCCATAGTTGGGAGGCTGAGATAGGAAGATTACAAGTTTGAGGACAGCCTCAGCAACTTAGTGAGAGCCTGTTTCCAAATAGAAAGTAAAACAGGGCTGGGGGTATAGCGCAGAGGTAGAATGTTCCTGGGTTCAATCCCCAGTACCGCAAAAAAGAAGAAAAAGAAAAAAAAAAAAAAAAAAAAAAAAAAAAAAAAAAAAAAAAAAAAAAAGGAAAACCCCCCGAAAACCCCAGCTTTCTGCAGAAAGGCCAAGAGGGTTCTTTCAGTGCTCATTTCTTTTTTTTTTTTTTTTTTTTGCGGTACTGGGGATTGAACTCAGGGGCATTCTACCTCCGAGCTACACCCCCAGCCCTACTTTTTTATTCTTTATTTTGAAACCGAGTCTCACTAAGTTACGGAGTGCCTCACTAGGTAGCTGAGGCTGGCCGCGAACCCGGATCCTCTGGTCTCAGCCTCCCGAATGCTAGGATTACAAGCATGCGCCACCACGCCCGGCTCAGTGCTCATTTCTTGAGCTTGGTGATATGCTAAGTGGTTTGTGTGTGGGAGTGCCCAATGAGAGGAGAAGGAAGCCGGGCAGGACACAAGTGACAGGTAGTGAGTTTCACACGGGGCAGGACATGGCTTCAAGGACTTCACCAACTCCTTGAATTCTCAAGATCACTGTACAAGTCAGGAACTGTTATTGTCTCCATTTCATGAAGAAGGAGATTGAAACACCGCCAGGTGAGGTACCTTACTGCGAGTTATGAAACTAGTGGATGGCAGAGCTAGAGTATCAATGCCAGCAGTCTAGCTCCAGAATCCTCAGTCTTTTATTTGTTTATATTTTGTTGTATTGGAGATCGAACCCAGGGCCTTGTGCATGCCAGGCAAGCACTCTACCACTGAGCTACATCTTTAGCCTTTTTAAAATTTTGAGACAGGGTCTCACTAAGTTGCCCAGGTTGGCCTCGAACTTGCCATCCTCCTGCCTCAACCTCCTGAGTCGCTGCAATTACAGGCCTATGCCACTGTACCTGGCCCAGAATCCTTACTCTTAACCAATATACTTTACTGGCACTTGATCAGCCAATTAACCAGTCAACAAACCAACCCATCAAACAAACCACAATCTACCCAAATAGTTAGAATCATGTTTTGCAAAGCATGGTATGGATTGATTGGAAAGGGATTTTTAGGTAGGAGAACATAAAGTTAGTTAAGCAAAGGATAATTGAAAGAATCCAGTGCCAAGGTGAGAGCTTAGTCTTGATTCAAATGGGTTAAGAGGGTGAATGCCAGGTGTTTAGTAGTACAAGGACATAATGAAGCAGTGTTTTGAGATTAATTGTATCTCCATGTGCAGGATTGCTAGAAGGGGGAAAATGATAACTGGAAGAGATCTTAGTGAGCTTTTTAGCTCTGTATTAGGTTTTTAGCAATAGAGAGAAAGGAAAGGATGAGGCTAAAAGCCCTTTTGAAGGGTACATAGGAAGATTTAGGGGGGTTATACAGGGTGCAGCGGGTACCCCAATCCTAATTAAAACAATGTACAGAGGAAGAGGGGAAATGAGGACCACTGGGGAAAAAACCCACAGAATAACGTGCAAATTAAGTATAGAGATTTTTTTATACTTTTATTAGTGACAGGTAGAGAACATCAATCACTTCAAACCTCCTTGTGGTTAGTAGAGATAAAGAGGTACTATCATATCCTGCAATCCATCAGTATTTCAACATTAGATTAATCATACTTATGCTCCTTTAGATAATATAATGACACTTAATTCCAGCAAGGCTGCACAGAGAACAGAAATTATTTTCATTGCCAATATTCTGGGAAATTTCCTCCAGAAAAAAAAAAAAGAAAAAGTAGGAAAAAATAAAAACAGGAAAGAAAAAACACATGGCGCCATCTAGTGGTGTCTGAGCGCTGTAGGTTGGAGAAAGACAGAATGAATCTCCCAAACTCTAAGGCTATTTCCCTGAACAGATGTGGTCCCACATACTCATGCGAGATGGTTTTACAGGCTCTCCAGTTTTGTCCCATTTCTCTCATAGACATTGTGATGGGACTGTTTCTGAAGGGAGGCGGCCATTGACATTTTCTGGACACACAGATCATAGGCGGCGAGCGACTTCTAACTCATCACCCTGCGCGCTGTTGTTCTAGGCACAATAAACACAAACCAGTGTCACCACCTTTGGGTTGGCCATAGAAGTTGAAAGTTGTGTGAAAAGACATCGTGGGTATGAGTAGTGGTCGGATATTTATGACTGTTAAGCATGGAACTTAATTACCTCCCTGTGACGTGCTCAGGGTAAAGGGCTCGTGACCACGAGTGTTCCGTGACCATGCCCTTAATCCTAGAAAAGGGGACTCCAGCATCATCTTCTGATCTGAAAACCAATCACAACTCATTGTTTTGGGTTGGGGTAGAATATATGCTCAGCATGCGTGAGGCTTTGGGTTTGATTTTCAAAACACACACACACACACATACACACGGTCTAAACACTTCTGGTGTCTCTTATACTGTTCTCATTTTTTTTTGTTTGTTTGTTTGTTTGTTTTTTTGACACTGAGGATTGAACTCAGGGGTATTCTACCTCCAAGCACATCCCCAGACCTATTTTTATATTTCATTTTATATTTTTGTGGTACTGGGGATTGAACACAGGAATATTCTACCTCCAAACTACACTCCCAGCCCTTTTTTATGTTTTGTTTTGAAACAGGGTCTTGCTTGGTTTCTGTGAATCTCACTACATTGCTGAGGCTGTCCTTGAACCTGTGATCCTCCTATCTTAGCCTCCTAAGTACAGGGATTATAGGTATGTGCTACCATGCTCAGCATATTTATTTATTTATTATTATTATTATTCCTTTTTGCAGTACTGGGGATTGAACTCAGGGGCATTCTACCTCTGAGCTATACCTCCAGCCCTATTTTCTATTCTTTATTTTGAAAAAGGGTCTCACTAAGTTACAGAGTGCCTCAGTAGGTAGCTGAGGCTGGCTGTGAACCCAGATCCTCCGATCTCAGCCTTTCAAATGTGGGGATTACAAGTGTGCGCCACCACGCCTGGCTCCAGCTTATTTTTAATAATATCATTGTGTGTGTGTGTGTGTGTGTGTGTGTGTGTGTGTGTGTAGGCGCGCATGTGTGTTACTGGGGGTTGAATCTCCAGGGGCATTCTACTTCTGAGATACACCCCCAGCCATATTTTATTTTCTGTTTTTAAACAGTCTTGCTAAATTGCCAAGGGCCTTGCTAAGTTGCTGAGGCTGGCTTTGAACCCGGGATCCTTCTGTTTCAATCTTTATATTTTATTTTGAAACAGCAACACTAAGTTGCTGAGGGCCTTGCTAAATTGCTGAGGCTGGACTCAAACCTGCAATCTTCAGCCTCCCAAGCGCTGGGATTACAGACCCAAGCCACCATTCCTTGCTGCCTGCTTTATGTTTTTATTTTGAAACAGGATCTCACTAAGTTACCATGAGCTGGCCTTGAACCTCCACTGTCCCCATTCTTGAGTCTCCTTGTGGAATCTGAAGAACTACTGGTTGTGCAACTTGCATTATTCCTGGGTTGGGAACCTGAAGTCAGTTACTTGAAGCATGACAGAACCAGCCACTCCCTGCAGCTTTTCAGTGGGTTAGGACTACCTGCAATTTCCACTTAGCAGCAAACTGTAGGTAAATCCTATTTTTACCTGATAAAAGATCTTGCTCCCTTTATCATATTCTGAGATCACATTTAAGCTTATCTCAGCTTACTCAAGTCACAGTCATTTACTAATACAGAAAGCAGGCTTACCTTGATTTCTCACTATCTGTTTGATAACTCCAGGAAACCAATTAAACCCAGGCATTATCTTCCTGATTTGAGGAGGGAAATGGATCATTAGACTAAAAACTTCTACCGTGCTACACTCTCCTTAAGCATGGACAATGATCGTTAAGATGATCATGCCACTCTCCTGCCTAATTGCAAATGGCGTCCCCTGGAATAAAGTCCAAGCTTCCAGTCCTTCCCCAGAGGCCCTGTGTCACCTGCCCTGCACCACCCGCCCCACAGCCTTTCTGACGGTAGCACCTGTGGTACCTTGCAGCTTCAACACTGATCTTGTTGTGGGCCTGGACCTGCTGCCTGGGCCTTCCACAACTCTTCTTCCTGCTTGGGAATCTGCTCCCCATGGTCCTGTGTCTAGTTTGTGGGCATCTTCCTCTTTTCAGTTCAAGCTCCACCTCCCCACAGAACTCCAACCTGAACCACATTCAGAATGCTCTTTCTTTCTTTAAATTTTTAATTGGTGCATTGTAATCACACATCTTTGTTAGGTACAAGCTAGTATAGGTAAAGGCATACATGCACACATTTCTCATTTAACCCTTCC
This sequence comes from Graphiurus murinus, assembly GCA_004027655.1. NCBI lineage: Eukaryota > Metazoa > Chordata > Mammalia > Rodentia > Gliridae > Graphiurus > Graphiurus murinus. The sequence goes on from PVLC010037944.1 coordinate 6,906, forward strand.
CTAATTCTCGCCCCACTCCTTCTCAAGGTCAGTTTAGTGATTGACTTTGATGTGTTCATGAAAGTACATCATGCTCATTAGGGTGTCCCCCCTCCCCCCATCACCTTCTGTTAAGTCAAATTCTTTGTTCACCTAAGGATTCTCCTTCATCTGGAGTCCCTCTTATGTTCCATATTCTCCCTAGCTTCCACATATTAGGGAGAGCATTCGATTTTTTACTTTTTGTGACTAATCTCATTTAACATAATGTTTTCCAGTTCCATCCATTTCCCTGCAAATAACATGATTTTGTTCTTCTTTATGGCTGAGTAAAATTCCATTGTGTACATATCCCATAGTTTTGTAATCCATTCATCTGTTGATGGACACCTTGGCTGGCTCCATTTTTTTTTTTTTTCAGTACTGGGGATTGAACTTAGGGGCATTCTACCTCCGAGCTACAGCCCCAGACCGATTTTTTATTCTTTATTTTGAAACAGGGTCTCCCTAAGTTGCGGAGGGCCTCAATAGATAGCTGAGGCTGGTTGTGAACCCGGATCCTCCGGTCTCAGCCTCCCAAATGCTGGGATTACAAGCATGTACTGCCATGCCCAGCTCGCCCTTTCCCTCTTTCTTTCTTTCTTTCTTTCTTTCTTTCTTTCTTTCTTTCTTTCTTTCTTTCTTTCTTTCTTTCTTTCTCCTTCCTTCCTTCCTTCCTTCCTTCCTTCCTTCCTTCCTTCCTTCCTTCCTTCCTTCCTTCCTTCCTTCCTTCCTTCCTTCCTTCTTTTTTTCAGTACTGGGGATTGAACCCAGGGGCATTCTACCTCCAAGTTACACCTCCAGCCCTATTTTTTATTCTTTATTTTAAAACAGGGTCTCACTAAATTGAGGAGAGCCTCACTAAGTAGCTGAGGCTGGCCGTGAACCTGTGATCCTCCTGTCTCAGCCTCCTAATCCTGGCTCAGAATGCTTTTCTTTTCCTCATAGTTCTTGTTATCCATGTATTTTGTTATTGTTTGTCTGCATTTCCCCATGAAATAAAGCTCCATGAAAACATGACCCTCTGCTGCTTACCTAAGTCTGCAGGACTTAGAAAAGTGACTGGCATGTAATAAAATTGTCTGTAATTTCTCACTGAATGCACATAACTGAACACATGAACATGGATGAAAGCAGCACCTAAGCCAGCGAGTTGGTGCAAAAGTCAGGATCCCACAGCTCTAGACAGGAAATCTGGGTTGAAGATATATTTGGAAATCTCAGTGATATCAAAGCACTTGATTACTTGCAAAAATCTCACCCAGAAGTATACTTTGAAAATGCCCTTAAGGTCTTAATAAAGTAGGTAAGGTGGTTGCGACTCATGGTTTTTCTTACTGCTGTCATTGTCCCACCGGAGGGAGACCTGCTTTTCTCCATTGTTGCTTTCTTTCTCTCTTGTGGCTGCCTGCCATGCTCGCTGCTCTTTTTGTGCCTCATATGTCTATTCCGCTGTGGCCCCCCTTGAGTGCTGTTATGATTGCTTGGGGACTGTGTACAACATACTCATTTTGTTGAATCAGCTTCCTAATGGACATGCTTTAAGTGTGCATGGAGGGCCAAAGGGACTAGGTAAAATGATTGCCTTAATCCAAAGGAAAAACCTGCCGAGTCAAAATAAAGGACTCATTCACAGGAAGTTAAATAAACTTTCTGGCCGCCAAGGAATTTTTTAGTATTTTTCAATTCTTACAGCTTGCTATACCAGGAAATGATGGGCTGAAAAAAATTCTATAAGATATTTCAGTTACCTCTCTCCTCCATGTTTTCAAAGACCTTGGGGGGGGGGGGAGTCTAAAAGCTGTACTGTTTCCAGATATCCTCATGGTCTTACATTAAAGCTCAGACTCTGGCCACTAGCCCAATGCACATGCCATTTTCCGTGCCTGCGGGATTTCCCTACCCTCTTTTTCTGAGACCAAGTATCTCGCTCTCCTTGAATCTGAAACCAAGTTTATCGCTCTCCTTGAACAAGACACCTGCCGCATGGAATGCCTGCCTCGTTTACATGATGTAAAACCGGGGGCACTTGGTTCTGCAGGGTGTCTGTGGATGTTATGCATATGTTTCTGTCAGGGCATGAATATCATCTGCAAAACAAGGCCTTGAACTATACAATCTTTTCCATCTCTGAAACAACAATCGTTTGTGTCTGTGTGTGCATTCCTGAATTATCTATTCACTTTATAGTTTCATAGAGGTTGAAAATGGTTTTCTTGGTTCTTCCCCATCACTAAGTACATTGCAAATTGCACTTGCTGAGTGATAAAATGATGTGTCCCCAGCCCCTGTCACTGCTGCATCTACTTCACATTTCACCTTGCTAAATGCCTCCCTGATTGATTTTCTTAATCTTTATTTTGGATCCCTATCAGGTTACTTTCTTCTGTTTCTTGGACAGCTCCATATTTCAAGCATTCTTCTCTTTAAATTCTGATTAAAAAGCCACCATCTTTGGGAAATTTTCTCTCAATTTCAAATTTGGAAAGAAAAATCAAATATCACCTTGCCCAAATACCAAGTGATTTTCAATTCTTCCTAAACTGTTTTGCCCAAATAGATTTCCAGCCTATGATTGAATTCCTCTAGTGACCAGGGACTCACTACTATTTAATCTCTGAATGGTTCTGCCCATTAGAAAACTCTTCCTTCAGATGAGTTGAAATTCCACTTCTCAAAGCTATTACCTTTAGATACTGAGTACAGAGCTAGAAGCTCCTTTTTCATGAAGACAACGAATTTATTATGTCACCTAGGTTTCCTTTGTCTAAACAAATGTTCCTCATATGACAGTTCTGTGTCCTTTTTCCTTGTGCTTTCTTCATTGCTTCCCAGTCTTTCTAAGTGGACTAACCAGTTAATCACCATGAAGATAACATCTCAGATTAGATCCACTAGATTCCAGTAGGCTATCCTTAGCACCCATTCATTTCAGCTGTTCTCTTTTTGCCAGTAAAGCCTTATTTTCAACTCATTTTCTTCATTTACTTATTTTTGGTACTGAGCATTGAATCTAGGGGCAATCTACCTGTGAGTTAAATCTCAAGCCCTTTTTTATTTTTTTAGTTTTTAATTTTGAAACAGGATCTCACTAAATTGCCCAAGATGGCCTTGAATCTGCGATCCTATTGGGGTGTTCTACCTCTGAGCTACACCCCTAGCCCTATTTTATTTTTCTATTTTGAAACAAGATATCATTAAGTTTCTAAGGGCCTCCCTAAGTTGCTGAGGCTGGCCTCAAACCTGTGATCCTCCAGTTTCAGCCTCCCAAGTACTGAGATTACAGGCATGTGCCACCACACTTGGCTATTTGTTTATTATTATTATTGTACTTACTGTCAGACCAAACCCACTACATCTTTTTTTTTTTTTTCACTTGTATTATTGCCAAATTGCCAAGTCATGGTTCTTATATTCTATATTTTTATAGTTGGAGCTTGTTTTTTAATATTTACATTCACTTAATTTCATATTATTAAATTTAGCCCATCTATCCTACCCCTCTAAGCTCTCTTTAAATCCTTCTCTTATTATCTCACATATTTAAAAATTCTTCCAGCTTTATGTCATACACAGCTTTTTTTGGCTTTATTGAGATATAATTGACATATAAAATTGTATATATTTAAGGGGTACAGCTTGATGTTTTCCTATACATATACACCCACAAGCTTAATGAGCAGGTGTTCTGTTTCTTCATTTAAATCTTTGATGAAAACATTGCCTGGAACGAGATTATCAGTTCTATAAGAACAAGCCAAATATGCTATGATTATTGCACCTGTTTATTCTAGGAGTTCAGGAAAACACTTTTGCAGTTTTGGGGAGGATCATATGAAATAAAGAGCTCTGAACAGCGCCTGACATTTAGTGGGTGCTCAATTAGTTTATTATTTATCCTTTTTTTTTTTTGTGGTACTGGAGATGGAACCTGGGGACATTCTACCTCCGAGCTACAGCCTCAGCCCTATTTTTTATTCTTTATTTTGATACAGTGTCTCACTAAGTTGCACAGGGCCTTACTAAGCAGCTGAGGCTGGCTGCAAACCCAGATCCTCCAGTCTCAGCCTCCCAAATGCTGGGATTACAAGCGTGTGTCACCACGACCAGCTTCATCCTTCTTATATCTGTGAGGAATTCTTAAGTTTAATTCATGTTTGCAGATCTGTTCTTAAAAAAATTCCTTTAATTTTAGTTTGATTCTCTACTTGGTCCATCTTTGAAAACTCTCATATTTTATTTTTTAAAATTTTGTATGCTATTATTGGTGCATTATAGTCTCACATCATAATGTAAATCAGGTTGACAGTGACATACATGCACACAGCAGTGCTTGGTGCCCCCCCTCCCGCTTCCTTCCTATCCCCCCCTTCCCCATACAGACTACTGAGATTGACATTGTTTTTTTTTTTTTTTTTTTTTTTTTTTTTTTTTTTTTTTTGTGGTACTGGGGATTGAACCGAGGGGCATTCTACCTCCGAGCTATAACCCCAGTCCTACTTTTTATTCTTTATTTTGAAACAGGGTCTCACTAAGTTGCAGAGAGCCTCACTAAGTAGCTGAGGCTGGCTGTGAACCCCGATCCTTGAGTCGTAGTTTCCCAAGTACTGGGATTACAAGCATGCACCATCACACCCAGCTTGACATTGGTATTTTTACATATGTACACAAAGCCCATGGTAGTAATTCCTTCATTGATCCTCCCTCCTCCCCCTCCGCTTCTCCTAGACCACCTCCCTGGCTCCACTGAGGTTTCTCCTCCGTTGTCTGGAGTCCCTCTGGCATCCCAATTACTCCCAAGCTTCTGCATATTAGAGAAAACATGTGACTTTTCACTTTCTGTAACTGGCTAATCTCATTTTAACATAATGTTCTCCAGGTCCTTCCATTTTCTTGCAAATGACATAATTTTGTTCTTTTTCTTGAGTAGAATTCCTTGTGTGTTTACCCCATAGTTTTATAATCCGTTCATCTGTTGATGGACACCTGGGTTGGTTCCATAATTTGGCTATTGTGAATTGTGCTGCTATGAACATGGATATGCATATATTACTGTAGTTCTCTCATTTCGGCCCCTTTGGAAAGATACTTTAATGTAAAGTCTTTTAAGTTCTTTGTGTATTCTAGGTATTAGTCCTCTATCAGAGGGATAACTGGCAAAGATCTTCTCCCATTTTGTAGGCTCTCTTTTTAGACTCTTGATGGTTCCTTTGATAAGCAGAAACTTTTAAATTTAATGCCATCCCATTTATTAATTTTTTTAATAACTCTCAGATTTTAGCTACATGGTTATTTTATTTTTTTCAGCACTGGGGATTGAACTCAGGGGCATTCTACCTCCGAGCTATACCCTAGCCCTATTTTTTATTCTTTATTTTGAAACAGGGTCTCCCTAAGTTGTGGAGTGCCTCACTAAGTGGTAGCTGAGGCTGGCTGAGAACCCAGATACTCCTGTCTCAGCCTCCCAAATGCTGGGATTACAAGTGTGTACTACCACAGCTGGCTACATGGTTATTTTAAAAGAGACTATTCTCATCTCTCTTGATATACTTGCTGGCTTTCAATTTATTTAATATCATCTCTGTGTCTCTGAACAGTGATTTAAAGCTAATATTTGAAATTTTCATCTGATTATAGCAGATAAAATGTTAAGCAATTTTGGAAAATAAGAAACAGGAAGAAGAAAAAAATCATCAAAGAGTTTGTGTTTTAATTTTGGTATTCTCATTGAATTCTGTTGACAATGGACATTTATACTGTTGAAAGAAACATCACCAAATTTGTGGTTCTGTAAGGTGTGAATTTCCTGAAGTTTTTTTTTTTTTTTTTCTTCCCCTCTCTGAAAGGTTTATACACTGTATTTAACTCAAGTTCAGGCTAGGAATATTAACTTTCATTTTTTTCCTTACTCCTTTTTTCTCTAGCTAGATACTCATCCCTTCAGTAAAGCAATTAGAATTCTTTTGTGATGGAAACTTCATAGCTCTCCAGGATCTTTTAAGCTGGGAGTCATTTGAGCTCTATTTTTGCCCAAGGAGAACATGAACACAGGTATCTTTAGATTTTCCCTTTTGCAGGTTCTTCAAAATGTTTCCTTACACCAGGTGCAGTGGCACATGCCTGTAATCTCAATACTTTGGAGGTTGAAACAGGAGGATCACAGGTTTTAGGCTGGGTAGAATCACACACATCTACCTAAAACTGAGTAGATCCTATGCTCTTCAACTGATGGTTATAGATGAATTGTGTGCTGAGTATAAATAAATGTTTGTTTTCTTTTTCTTTTTTTTGTTTGCAGTGTTGGGAATCTAACCGAGGGCCTCATGCATGCTAGGCAAACACTCTATTACTGAGCTATATCCTGAGCCCTAAGAAAATGCTCTATATCTTGTTTTATGGCAAGGTTGTGGGCTCTGGTTCAATGTTGTTGGATATCATCAATCATTTGGATTGAATTAGACATATATTCAATCGTCTTGTTTGAACTGAGTATTTGTCAAAATAGAAGCAGCTTTCACTTATATTTATATTTGCAATGTCCTGACTTCCAGGGTGATGTGACATATATCCAGTATTTGGGCTCTCTAAAACTGCAGGGAATATCCTAGTTTTGCCCATGCCCATTACCTATCTTAAGGTAGGTATATTTATAGTCACTTTCCAATCATGAGCTTTTCCATCATCACAAAGTTTCTACTTAAAGTTGCAAGCTCTTTCTCAGTTCATGACCATGGGGGCCTGCAGAAGGCACCTGTGTGTGTTGAGGGTGCTGATGCAGGGTGCAGAGAGTGGCATGTTCTTTCCCTCTTGCAGACACTGGCGGAGCTGCCCAGAACTCTGGAAGTGGGAGCCACGACAGAGCACCAGAGACCTCATTAAATGAGTCTTAAATCCAGGGTGCAGGTAACCTGCTGCCATTTCAGGCATACCTGGGATGCTGGGCCATCAGGCTACTGGACAGTAGAATCTCGTCGACTGAACTCTTTGTACCTATAGACTATCTAGGCATGAAGAATTGACCGTGGCTTCTTTAGCATGAGACAAGGTTGTGATTTCTAGGTAACTAGATTCCAAAGGGCAGGAGTTTTATCTATCTTTTGTAACTAGCTTTGTAAAATTACAAGATAAGCTCAGATAAAGTTTAAGTACATCATAAGCAATTGCTTTATTATAATAATGATGGCTTAGTAATAGAGTTAATTATGTGAAGAATGGAAATCAATTCAAGAACACTATCCTATTTGTTACCTAGGCCTCCTAAAATGAATTTGTCAGTTTACTTCTGTATAATAGCTATAGTCATAAGATTACTTATAATATTTGTAATATTATAATATGATAAAAATAATACTATGGCATGAAGCCCAACTACTAGTGAGTCCTGTGATATACTCATACCTATGTCTATTTTTGAGATGCTGTGGATCGAACACAGCGTCTCATGTATGTTAGGCAAGCGCTCTTCCCTGAGCAACATCCTAGTCCTGTGATTTTTTTTTTTTTTTGTCTTATATGAGTTGACACTCAAATACTCTATTTGGAAATATGGTAGGCCACAAGATGGGCAGAAAAAATAACTGTGGCAATTAACTCTTTGGCTTAGAATGGTAATAAAAAATTTACTATATATGTTCAAAAAATATGTAATGTTATTTCTAAACTTCAAGGACCTTATTACTGGAAAATGATCTCATGCATCCTCAACTTTTATGTACTACTTCTAAAATACTTAAACCTGTGTCCAAACTACTTAACATATTAAAAACTGATTTCCTGTTTTATCTCACTCTCATAGTCTGTCCCTTTTCATGTGACAGCAGCTCTATCCTTCTCATGGTGCAGGACAAAATTCCTTGAAGACGTCCTAGACTTCTCTTTCTGTCATACACTGTATCCTTTTCTTTTTTTTTTTTTTTTGCGGTACTGGGAATTGAACTCAGGGGCATTCTACCTCCGAGCTACACCCCCAGCCCTATTTTTATTCTTTATTTTGAAACAGGGTCTCACTAAGTTGCGAGTGCCTCACTAGGTAGCTGAGGCTGGCCGCGAACCCGGATCCTCCGGTCTCAGCCTCCCGAATGCTGGGATTACAAGC
>PVLC010037945.1:0-15024 GCA_004027655.1 Graphiurus murinus
AAAAATTATCATTGAGATCATTAAAACTTATCATTAAAACCTAATAGGTATTTTTCTACATATGAAGGTTATATGGATGGATTTATATTATTTAAAAAAAAAAAAGTTGGCAACCAGGTGTGGTAGCACGTGCTTATAATTCCAGTACTTGGGAGGCTGAGACAGGAGGATCGCAGGTTCATAGCCAGCCTCAGCTACTTAGTGAGGCCCTCTGCAACTTAGACTCTATTTCAAAATAAAGAATAAAAAATAGGGTTAGGGGTGTAGCTCGGAGGTAGAATGACCCTGGGTTCCATCCCCAGTACTGCACAAACAAACATACAAACAAACAAACAAAAACAAAACAAAATCCCAAAACTGTTGGCAAACACTTTGCAATAAAGAAATTCAAAGGTCTGGTCTCACATTCAATTTATTTTGCTTTTAAAAGTTATAATAGCCAAAAGCACTGCCTCACAAAAAGCAGTGATCCAAATGGCTGAAATTCATTATGATTATTCGTATTGAGTAGCGATTCTCGTTTTCAAACCACCCATCATTTATGCAAAATTTTTAGTTAAAATTTGGCAAATTTTTATTTTCCCTGATATTATTAAGTTCTAACAAAATGTGTTGCAGCTTATATTAATAAGGATGGAGGGTAGTTAAAAATAAAATTAAACAAAACTCTTTACAGTCATTGGAAAGTGTTTCTGAGTTCTATGTATATAAAAAAAGTACATTTCTTTTCAAAATGCCTTCTCCATAGACTGAACTTCTTTACAAAAAAGCAGTTATTTTCTTGTACTTGATTAAGTAAGCTCATTTACACACACACACACACACACACACCCTTCTGGGTGGTATATACCAACAGCACCTGCAATCAGCGTAGTTCAGGAAATTTGGAACAAATTTACTCATGTAAAAAAAAAATGTTAATCATCTTTAAAACAATTCAATGTAGTTTGCCCCGAGGGAACTAGTTAGAATGCCTTTGTACAGTGAACATTGGGTAGTTTCTCTCCACCTCACTGTGTAAAAGCTTTCTTATACCGCACCCATAGTATACTCCTGTAAGTGAACAGATGACAGAGACCTGCGACTCAGTCTTGAGTTTAGTAAGTGACGTGTGGCCCCCTAACTTACGAATATAAATAAGGTTGCCTGTGTTGGTAAAAGCTGCCTTGCTTACCTTTTAAAGTAAAGTGGACTATAAGCAGGTGCTCTCCAGCAGTTTCTTCTTGCCCCTCCAGATTGGCTTGCTACTCCTCCCTGCACACAACCTCCTGGAGATTCTCAAGTACCATTCGGAAGGGAAAGAGAGCGAGTTCAGACTCAACCCCTCTCCTCAAGTTCCTGTTTCTTGGATTCCATTCCAGAATCATAAAACCTTAGGACCAGATGGCACTAACACCCCAATTCCCCTAGTTCCTTCATTTTATAGATGAGAAGACGGAGACAGAGAAATAAAGAAAGAGCACTTGGTGGGAGGCCCGCACGAGAGCTCTGGCCCCGCCCGGCGCCAGGCTGAGTCTTTTCATCTGTGGATAAAGCGCCTTCATGACCAGCAGCTCCCCAGATGCGAACTCATGGCGGCCTGTTGATATCTGGCTTCCAGAAGACGAATTTCCTTCTCACATCTCTTGCCTGTCTTCCTTTGCTCCCCAACATCTGGCCTTGAAATCATCTATCATGTTCTCCTGTTGCTTCCTTCTTCTGGACACATGCTTCATCTGGCTACGACCAAAACGTGAAGCAGACTCAAATAGATTCTCATTTCCTGAGAAGTGGCCTTCTAAGTGGATCAAGATGCAGTATAGACTCGCCCTTGGACACTTTTTTCTTCTTCTGTGATGGAAGTGAAATCTTTAAAGTATGTCTATTCTCCAGAAGCTCTTAAGACTTTTTTTTTTCTTTTTTGTGGTACTGGAGATAGAACCCAGGGGCATTCTACCTCAGAGCTACACCCCCAGCCCTATTGTATTTTATTTTGAAACAGGTCTCACTAAGTTGTGGAGAACTGAGGCTGGCTGCGAACCTGAGACCCTCCTGTCTCAGCCTCCCAAGTACTGAGATACAAGCATGAGCTACCACACCCAGCTCCTCAAGACTTTTAACAGTAAAAGCATAGATGAAAACAACAATAAAAGCAAAAGGCATTTAGTAAAAGGCATATCAAGTCAGAGAGGGAGGGAGGAAAATATACTTACCATTACATTTTGCACAGTCTTAGTGAAGGGACATGATGGTTGAACTTGAAACTTCAGACTCAGTTTCTTAGTTTCCAGGACAAAAACTGTGCTATAACTCTTCTTCTCTACTGGGATGGCAAATACTGGTTTATCTTCATGCCCTGGTTCTAAGAGAAATTTGTTATGAAGGGGATTAAATAACTAAACAAATGACCCCAGTAGATTAAAAGGGGACCAAGGTTATGGGGCATGCAGAACTGTATATTATTGAATTCTGTAAAAGCTGAGGCAAAATGTGACACCATGTATCCAAGCAACACAGCCCAGGTGCATGGCCTCATCCCAGTCTGGCTTTCCACGAAGATCAAACTCGAATAAACAATTCTTTCAAGAATCAAGTTTTCCAGTCTGGCTTAGTGACAAATTGAGGTTGCTGCTGAGTGCCAGGACATGCCTTGTGAATTGCTGATTGAATTGTCCCTGTACTCTCTGGGTAACACTGCGTGCTTTTAGGTCGAACACCTGACTTGTGGGCTCCTAACGAGGGGCTGTTCCATCTCCTTAGGGGAAGGCTGCGGGCAGGACCTGGTGTCTCTGAGAAAGTGTTCAACACAAATCTCAGTTGAGTCCCCGAATTCTAGGAGCAGGAAAGAGATCCAAGTGCTTACCCTACGATCAAAGCAGCTCCTATAATGTGAATTCAGAATCGCATCCTGCCTCGTCCTCGTCCTCAAGTAGCCTGGTGTGGAGATTAGACTGTTGACCGGCCAAGTCTCTGATGCCAGTGACAGGGAACTGAGAGTCTCAACTATAGTAATTCTTTAGGAATGATTAGAAGTATGTTCCTGCCAGGTGTGGTGGCGCACGCTTGTAATCCCAGCATTTGGGAGGCTGAGACTAGAGGATCCGGGTTCGCGGCCAGCCTCAGCTACCTAGTGAGGCACTCCGCAACTTAGTGAGACTCGGTTTCAAAAATAAAGAATAAAAAATAGGGCTGGGGGTATAGCTCAGAGGTAGAATGCCTCTGAGTTCAATCCCCAGTACCAAAAAAAAAAAAAAAAAAAAAAAAAATAGGGCTGGGGGTGTAGCTCGGAAGTAGAATGTCCCTGAGTTCAATCCCCAGTACCACACACACAAAAAAGTATGTTCCTAAGGGAGCTTATTTTTCAGAAGTTGAGTTGTGCTTCTTTGGAATGTGTTCTTGAGAGCCACTGGCCAGAACACTTGTGGGTCAGCATTAGGCTAAGAGCAGGGTTTCCATTTTCATTGGGAATTTACAGCTGAAAATGTAAAATGACATCCAGAGGTAGCTGGAAGGAGCTGTCTCATCTCTTGTGAAATTAAGTAGAGCAGATACAAAGAACGAAGACTTCAAGTGTTAATTTTGGTTGCACACAATGGCGGTGTAAGCACTGTGCCTCTGGTCTTGTGTTCGTGCATGCCTGTCCATGTGCTCTACCACTGACTGCACTTCCAGTCCCAGGACTCATGTTCTGTGATGAGAAGTAAGGAGCAAAAATTGAAAAAACCTCGAGAACCAAAAGTGTTTCTAAGAACTTTTAGAGGGAAACCAAGCCAGAACTCGCTTCTTGGATGAAGATGCATATACAAAGTAATATACCGGGCTGGAAATTGATAATCCTGAGGGGGGGGTGGAGGAGTAAGAGAATGAGAAATTGAGGAGTGGAAGAGGAGAAGGAGGAAGAGGAGGAGAAGGAAGAGGAGGAGGGGTGAGGAAGAGGAGGGAGAGAATAAGACAATCTTTCTATCGTGTATAGGCATGAAAAATGATGGTATACTGACAAGCACCCCACACGTGCTTGCTTGCTTAACTAATTAACTAATTAATTAATTTTTAATATGGGGTCATGCTCTGCCACCCAGGCTGGTCTCAAGCAATCCTCCTGTCTCAGCCTCCCACATAGCTGGGACCATGGCATGCTTACCACCGCGCCCTGTTAAGGCTTTTAACTTTATTGCGGTCTTGGAATGTAATACAGGTGCTCAGGAGGTAGGAGTGTACAAGTCGGCCAGGCTGACTGAAGCCACATCAGCCAGGGGAACAACTGGCTGGTCGGAACCACAACCCATAGCAGCCACCGTGCGTCTCCTCCACGCAAGGTGACGCGTCCTGGCCTCTGCACACAGCTGCTCTCACGTGACACACATACGCAGTGGCTGTGTTGGGGCCACAGCCTTCCTGTGACTTCACCCAAACGACTAGTGTCCTTATTTGTAAAGTGCACATACCCTGCCTCTGGGGGGCCGCAGAGGTGGCGTGTTTCCCAGATGAGCACCCTCCATCCTTCCCCCAGCCTGCGGCACGCACCCACATGGTGGCCCCGGCCAAGTCTACCCGCTGCTCTTGTGTCAAATTCCTCTGTCAATATTACATGTTACTGATTTCAAAATCAAGTCACATCACTTTTAGAAGAAAAGGATGAGGGGGCCAGTCCTTCTATTTGCCTTAAACAAGTTAATTTTCTTTCCACGCTCAGCTTCTTCCTTCGAAAAATGTACATTTCTTGCCATGTTATGAGGAGCAAATGAGCTAAGGAATATCAGAGTGACTGTCTGTCTGTCTGTCTGTCTGTCTGTCTGTCTGTCTCCTGCTTGCTCACTTGCCTGTACTGGGGATTGAACCCAGGGGTGCTCTACCTGTGAGCTACACCCCTTTTTACTTTTTGATTCTTGCTAGGTTGCTGAGAGTTTTGCTACATTGCTGAGGCTGGCCTCCAACCTGTGATCCTCTTGTCTCAGCCTCCCCAAGTACTGGGATTCCAGGCGCACCCGGCTAGCCGAGCGGCGTTGATGCAGGCATGAGGCGCTCAGCAGACTATGTGCACGCCGCAGCCTCTTTGGTACTTGTGCTTCTTGTAAAAAATTCTTTTGAAAGAGGAGACACTTTATGTCATTCTCCTCCACAAAGGAGAAGTGAAAATCTTTGAAAATTTTATTTAAAATCTTCCAACTTGTGGAAAACACATTAAGACAGCAAATAATCTTACAACAGGAATATCAGTGGAGTTAATAAGAAGGGGGACCCAAATGGTTTAAGTGGCCTGACGCTGTTTGGTCCCGGGGGAGACAGCACAGCATAGTGCCTGCCTAACAGTTCAGGCTTAGGGGCTGACTGACCAGGTTCAAGTCCTGGCCTCAGCACCTTCTAGCTGTGTTACCTTGGGCAAAGTAACTAGCCTCTCTGTGTCTTGGAGGCATAGTAGTAGCACCTAGCTCATAGGATTGCTCTCCCCCCGCCCCCCGGCAAGCCGTACCCCATCCCCCAAGTCAGGTAGTTTTGAGGTTTAAGTAAGTTGATATACTTAAAACCTTTAGAGCAGTGCCTGGCACTGTGAGCTGATATTTTATGATGATGATGATGGTGGTGGTGGTGACAATGCTGGAATCCTAATAAGATCCAGTTTAAAGAAGTAGAGTAAAATGTCTTCCTGGGGTAAGCAGTTACAAGAAGTTTTTTTTCTTTCTGCAGGACTCACGCTTTGAAAAGAGTAAGCACATTCTAGCCCTATTCAGGGGTGTACTTACACTGATCCTGCTTTTGTGCATCCGTCTTTTTTGACGTGAAAATGTTGCTAATGAAAAGCTTGAGCGGTTGGTCGAGATGCGCAGTGGGCAGGCCGTGTAGCCACAGCCGTCAGTTCCCACGGGCCGTGCTTTGCTAGGTTGCTCTCGTGCTTTACTTTTTGCAAGGTAATACCCTCATGCATTGTTTACATTTCCAGATCGAAGCCAAGAAGCCAAGTCTCGCTTTCCTATGCTGCGCATTGAGATGCACATATGTGTTTCATCTAAGGCATTCTACCTTTGAGCTACATTCCTAGCCCTTTTTATTTTGAAACAGCATCTTGCTAAGTTGCTGAGGCTGGCCTCAAACCTGACATCCTCTTGTCTCAGCCTCCCATGTGCTACCATATATGGCTTTTTCTTTCTTAAAAATAATATTGAAAGCCAGGCGTGGTTGTACACACCCGTAATCCCAGTACTTGGAAGTCTGAGACAGGAGGATCATGGGTTCAAGGGTAGCCTCTGCAAGTAGAGAGACTCATCAACCTAGCAAGTCCCTATTTCCAAATAAGAAAATAGCTTAGAGGTAGAATGCCCCTGGGTTAAATCCCCAGTACTACAATCAATCAATTTGATTTGGTATGCTTGCAGTTTACAACATGATGTTGTAGGATACATGTAGGTAGTAAAATGGTCACTACCATGAAGTAAATTAAGATATGTCTTACACAGTTGCATTTTGTTGTGACAAGGATATTTAAATCTAGTTATTTCATTAAAAATCCCAAATACTGCAAATTTAGTAAAATTTGTAAATTCAGTCTGTGGATTTTTTTCATTCTACCTACCTGCTACTTTGTGTCCTTAGGCCTATGTCTCCTCACCCTACCTACTCTTTTGCTTTCCATCTCTGTGTGTTTGACTTTTTTTTTTTTCTTTTTAAGCATTCTACTTGTAAGATCATGCAATATTTGTCTTTCTGGATCTAATTTCATGTGGGATCATAGTCTTCCAGGTCTATCCATGTTGTGGCAAATACAAGGATCTCAGGAATCATTTATCTTTGGTCTTAAGTAGACTTCCTTCATCCCTTTAAAAAATAATCTGACGTATTCTAGCTTACTTGAACTGTAAATTCGAATAGTGTCACATAGAGTGCCTCATCTTCAATATAACAGAGTACCACGTTTAATTTAGGTGGCCTTTATCTAGTAGAGACATGCAGCCTCGCCTGCCCTGCTGGGGTGAGCATCGGCATGCGGGGCTAAGTGCCTGCAGGGTGGGGTACGGTATGGTCACCACTTGGGCCCTCGATGCCACTCTAGGATTTCAAGACGTGTAAAAATCAAATGGACTCAGTTGCATCAACATAAGAAATTTAAAACACTGACATGTTACTGACCTACTTGTTAGCATACTTTAATCATAGATGAAAACAGAAGCTAGAACCTGCTCTCTTCCATTACTGAGTAGTTAGTTCCTCAAACTGGAATAACTGGCGAGAAGAAAACAGTCCTTTTTGTTACCAACTAATAGCACTTTTCAGAGCTCAGAAAGGGATGCAGGGACTTAAAATCCCCTCCCTCAATTCATTGTGGTGTTTAATTAAGATGTAATTTGTGGAAACTCTTGGGAGATAAGATTTCCTTTAGTAGATAAGAACAATTTTCTAAGAGTTCAAGTTGTCCAAGATGTAGTCAACTGCCTTTGGGAATAATGAGTTTCCTGTTCCTGAAGTTATCTGAGTATATGCTGGTTCAGCACGTTTCCAAGTTGTTTTCCACAGCGATAGACAAGTTGGATAAACATTCACAAGCTGAGAGGATGCCCGTGGGCAGAGTCGGGCTCCTCGGCATTCTTGACTCACCAGCAGTGGTTTCATCCTTGTCCCCCTCACTCAGGAATGAATATCAGAGTGAGAGGGAAAAGGACATAATGGTATCGAACCTATGGAGGTTCAAGTATAAAAAGTAAATTAAGTTACTGTGATTACTGTTGGTATCAAATTACAAGGTGCATTTCCCTTACCCAAAATGACTGGCTTCAGCTTTTGGATTGTTTCAGATGTTGGACTATTTTTATATATGTGAGATATCTTGGAGATGGAACCCAAGCCTGCATATGAAACCCACTTATGTTTCAGATATACCTTATACACACAGCCTGGAGGTGATTTTATACAGTATTTTTAATGTTACCTGTATTTGGCTGTGCCCTGGTGCAGGAAGCCAGCTGTGGAATTTTCTACCTATGGCGTCATGTTGGTGCACTTATGCATTTCAGATTTCAGATTTCCAGATTAGAAATGCTCAACCTATACCGCCAACAAAATAGAGTTGAGTAATTGCACAGTCACCAGTATGCATGACTGCAGTTGACATCTAGTGACCTCCCGGCCTGCCATTGATAAGGGCGTCAGCACTGGGGGAGGGGGTGTGTGTGACAGGATTAGGTAGCTTTTAATTTTTTTCACCTCAGGTTTTGATTCTGTCATGACCAAAATTTTACAAGGAAAAATTTTTTTTTTGATGATTCATCTTTCTTCTGAATTTATTACATTGGTATTGTGGTTCAGAGAAAGGATGACTTTGAAATGGGACATAAGAAATGGGAACTCAGGCCTCTCCCACTTTTGAGATGGCCTGTATTCTCCTTTGAATTTATATTTCTTGCTTTCTTAAATCTCTGTCTTAGCCGGGCGTGGTGGCGCACACTTGTAATCCCAGCATTTGGGAGGCTGAGACCAGAGGATCCAGGTTCGCAGCCAGCCTCAGCTACCTAGTGAGGCACTCTGCAACTTAATGAGACCAGGTTTCAAAATAAAGAATAAAAAATAGCTCAGAGGTAGAATGCCCCTGAGTTCAATCCCCAGTACCACACAAAAAAAAAAAAAAAAAGAAAGGAAAAGAGAGAAGGACGGAAGGAAGGGAGGGAGGAGGAAGGGAGGGAGGGGGGAGGGAGGGAAACAAATGGAGCATAAAAGTCCTCTTATGACCAAGCCCACTCTGCCTATTTTTGTAGTATGTACTTGACTTGATACTAGATATCAAAAACATTGGTGCAAAAAAGGAAAATCAGTTGGAGAGTGTGCAGCTGTACTTTGTTAAATGTCTCTTAAAAATTATATGCATATAATCTTTTAGGCTATGTAACTATAAGTTATAATTGCCAACCCATAACTTTAAACACTCTCAAATTAAACTAGAACAGTTTTCAGAATCAAAGTCCTATTGAAAATGTAAACATTAGAATTCTTGCAAAAATATATATCCATGGCAGGCATGCCATAGCTGAAATTCAGTAAGACCGTTGCCGGCAATGAAGTCCCTCATCGCGCCTGCCCCTAAGTGTTCAGCGCTCAGTGAGACTCACCCTTAACTCCGCTGGACGGCAGAGGAAGCAAGGCAGCTGTGCGTGGTACTCGAGTGGATGGCGGGCAAGATGGGCGGAGCGAAGCTGTGCGGACCAGGAGGCACAGCACCAGGGGACCTGGGGTAGGGGTGATGCTGGGGAATGGCCACATAGACTGCGCCTCTCCCAGAGGATTTCAAAGAACTCAAGGGTCATTTACAAATGGTCACATTGGTTGACACTTGCCTGAGACCTCTGGACAGTTTTTGGCAGGTGACTCTTGCTTATGTGGAAGACTCATGGGGAGACTCTGGTACCCCGCAGACAGGGATCCCTTTAAACAGGCAGCTCTAGCTGATCCTGGTTTTTGGAAAGGAGCTTTAGGCTCTCTGGTAGACTTTTCATGTTTCACTGATAGAATTTTTTTTTTTTAATTTGAGGTTGGAAATACTCTTTAAATGGACAAGGCGATGTGCCAGTTGAAACCAGTCTTTAAATTATAAAAATATATGTGTAAGATAGAATTTAGTGAAACAAAGTAGTATAGGTCAAAGAATAATGGTATTTACATTGGTTGTGAACTTTTGGGGGGATGAGCAGATAAGCTTAAATTTTTTTTTTTTTTTTGCAGTACTGGGGATTGCACTCAGGGGCATTCTACCTCTGAGCTACACCCCCAGTCCTTTTTTTTTTTATTCTTTATTTTGAATCAGGGTCTCACTAAGTCGAGGAGTGCCCCACTAGGTAGCTGAGGCTGGCCACAAACCCAGATCCTCCTGTCTCAGTCTCCCAAATGCTGGGATTACAAGCATGCACCACCACGCCTGGCTTAGCTTAAACATTTTAAATACAATTTCCCTTAGCCAAAGAAGTAGAGGGACTGGCTTATATAAGGGGGGGGGCAGGGAAGGATCAAGAGAGAGAGTATTTACTGTTGATTAAGTGTTAGTACCACAAATATTGATGCTGGTGTTTAATAAAATCCCATCAGTTGTATCTTCCAGATGGCTTAATTTTACATTTTGATATTAAGGTTGTGAAACAGCAAATAAATGTGGAAAATAAACTAAAAGATGGTTTGCCACAGACTTGAAACTGTGAATGTAGGGATGTTAGCACACTAAATGTGTACAGAAAAATTTGAGGTGATGCGTTTGTGGGGAGAAAAGACTGTACACTTACGAAGTACCAGGCTCCAAGCTTCCTGCTAGCTCAAGGACACTCCATTTTCTAAGGGGGATTTGGCTGATGTGCTGCTTATGGTAACCAACAACAGCAAGAAAGTGTCTGATACTTCCTGGATGGGCACAAAGAAAATATTCTAAGTGCTTACACTTTAAATCATTCAAGTGTGTGTGTGTACGCGCGCACGCATGCACTTTCTGGTAGAAAAGCTATAGGAGAGCTGGGGAAGTTAAGAGATGGCAGTCAGAAGAGAGCGACCAAAGCATGAGAAGAAATTATAGTCAAAAAGGATCCTTTAAGCTGGGCGTGGTGGCGCACACCTGGAGTCCCAGTACTTAGGAAGCTGAGACAGGAGGACTGCAGGTTTGGGGCCAGCCTCAGCAATTTAGCAAAACCCCCAGCAACTTAGACCCTGTTTCAAAATATAAAATAACATAGGGCTAGGGGTGTAGCTCAGAGGTAGAATGCCCTTGAGTTCAATCCCCTGAAAAGAAAGAAAGAAAATCAGACTGGGGCTATAGCTCGAAGGTAGAATGCCTCTAAGTTCAATCCCCAGTGCCACAAACAAACAAATAATAAATAAATAAGGCTAGGGATGTAGCTCAGAGGTAGAATGCCCTTAGGTTCAACCTTTAGTACCACAAAGAAAAAAAAAAGAAAAGAAAAAAAAAGGGGGGGGGGTCCTTTAGTCTTGAAAGGTGATGCTCTGATTGGAATGGGGATTACAAGATGGCTGTTGATGGCGGAGGAGGAGTTTATGGAGAAAGATAACTTCTATTCAATGGTTTGTAAAGGGGGTTCACCTTCATCATCTGAGCTGCACCACAGGAAGGGCAGGGGAGGGGACAGATCACACGACTCAGGGAGTCAGGACCTTGGCTGTATTAACATTGTCAGCAGAAAGGTTAGGGTCACACCCACTGACTCCGGGGCCCTGCACCTGTCCCTGCCTTACACAAACTCACTTTACAGCAGGTTGCAAGAGTCAGGATCTGTGTACACCACATGTCGAATCTGTCTCTGGCATCAGGCTCTATGGACTGAAGTAAAAATGCAAAATGTGGCTGGGTGCAGTGGCACATGCCTGGAATCCGAGTGCTTGGGAGGCTGAGACTGAAGGATTGCAGGTTTGAGGCCAGCCTCAGCAACTTAATGAGACCCTGCTTCAAAATAAAAACTAAAAAGGGAGCCGGGTATGCTGGTTGGTGCATGTCTGTCATCCTAGTACTTGGGAGGCTGAGACAGAAGGATCGCAGGTTCAAAGCCAACTTAGTAGATTTTTGTTTCAAAATAAGAAATAAAAAAGGGTTGGGGGTATAGCTCAGTGGGAGAATGACACACACACACACACATACACACACACACACACACACCAGAGTTGGCCTCTGCTGAGCAATCCCCAGTACCAGAAAAATCCAAAACAAAAATCCTAAAAAGGGCTGGAGGTGTAGCTTGGAAGTAGAATACCTCTGGGTTCAATCCCCAGTTCAAACAAAAAGATGTAAAATGGTGATGCTATTAAGACTCTGAAGAAAAATTTCCACTGTGGAATTCACATAATCTGGCAGTTGAGTCAGGAGAGTGTCAGGTCATAGATCCCTCGTTAGAGGCTGATGACAGTCGCCAGAATAAGTTGGTTGACTTGCTCCAGTGTAAAGTTCTTTCATTTTTATTTGCCCTGTCCTATACTGTAGAATGATCCCTCTCATATATGTGTGTGTACACACACACACACACACACACCAGAGATGGCCTCTGCTGAGCAAAAAGCAGAAGGATCCAGGGAGAAGCTAGAGAATGACATTTGGCCAAATTGTGTTGTGCATGTACAAATATGTAACAGCGAACCCATTAGTGTGTGTAATCATAATGCAGCAATAAATAGAAAAAGAAAAGCCGAAGTATCCAAAGATCAGTCTCCTGCAGCAAAAGGACGGGACCGTAGGTGGCGGGGCAGGTGCTTGCAGGCTGTTGATTCCCTGGGTTGCCAGCGGTGCCGGAGTTATCAGGCACCGCCGAGGCAGACGATAGGGATGCTGGGCCGTCTGTCTCTTCAGCTCCTGGCCAGAGTACCAGGAGTCCTGACAAGGGTTGATGTGGCACGCTAACCCTGGCAAACATCAGCTTACAGAGACTCCAGGAGCCAAATTCAGACCCAGAGGAATTCACAATGTAGGCGGGTTTTGTAGAGGTCCCTTAGTACGTTTTTTAATGCTTTTATTGGTGCATGGTAATCATACACCATCCTGAGGTATAGTGATAAGAATATCGTGCACACAACCCTTGGTGAGCTTCCCTCTGGGTCTCCCCCCTCCCTCCCCTTCTCTGTACATGTCATGGAGATCTGTAGTGATAATTCCAATATATGTATGTAGCATTATCTAAATTGCTACCTTATTACACCTTTGTCCCCTCTCCTACGTCCCTGAAACCTACTCCCTGGCTCCACTGAAGTCTCTGCTCCTAGGAATGGAGCCACCATATGATCCAGCCATAGCACTCCTCGGCATCTTCCCAAAGGAATTGATGTCAGAATATTACAGCGATACACGCATATCCAGGTGTTGAGCAGCACAATTCACAGTAGCCAAATTATGGAACCAGACTCAGCAGCAGACGAGTGGTCCTTTAGTACTATATGACACACTCGTCAGCTTTGTTCCTGTGTCTGCCACATCAGTGCAGACAGTGGTGTTGGTTCATTTATTTTGTTATCAGCCCTTTCTTTTCTTTAACTTTCTTTTCTTTTTCTTTTAGGTTTGTTAAAGACTGTTAATAATATAGTCACCAATAATTTATCAGGAATAAAAGGATTGGAGCAGGGTACACTCCTAACGTTTAGATTGCTGACATTTTCTACTAAATAAAGGCAAGGTGTACATACATGGATTTGGGAGTATTTATTGTTTCCTGGCAAAGAAAATGAGCACACCTTATAGTTAGTAGTGACAAAATGGGTTTAAAAGAATAATAGCGGAGCCAGGTGTGGTGGCACACACCTGTAATCCTAGTACTTGAGGAGGCTGAGACAGGAGGATCACAGGTTCGTGGCTAGCCTCAGCAACTTAGCCCTCCACAACTTAGCAAGACCCTGTTTCAAAGTAAAAAAATAAGAAAATAGGGCTGGGGATGTAGTTCAGAATGCTTTTGGGTTCAGTTCCTAGCACTACCAGAATGCTTTTGGGTTCAATTCCTAGAGCTACCAAAAAAAAAGTTAATGTATGGTAAAAATGTCATAAAAGATAAAACTGACTCTTTAGTGGGAAAGTAGGAGAAAATAAAAAGTTTAGCCAAGGTGGGTTGGGGGCGGAGCATGTGCTCAGCATATGTGAGGCTCTGGGTTTCCTCTTTTAAGTTAAGGACAGTGTGCTTTACACCGGTGTTCTACGTGGATGCGGAGGTAATGTACTTAGTGGAGGATTTCCTCTTTAGGTGTTTGTATGACATTGCAGATTAGCTATTGCACAGGAATCAGCAACCGTGGCATGTGAATGAAATCTGGCCCGCCTGTTTTTGCATTGTCCATGAACTAAGAACAGTTTTCATGTATGTATATAAAAACGGAAAAATCAACATTTTATGAAACACAGAAATTATGTGAAATTCAAATTACAGTGTTCATAAATCAGTGTTATTGGAATTCAGCCACACTGACTTATTTGCCTCTTTACAGCTGTTTTTGTGCTCCCACAGAAGTGGAGTAGTTTTAACAGCACCTGTATTATTTAGCATTTTCACCAGCAAAGTTTGAGGTTTCTGATTTCACTGTGTCCTTCACAACACTTGATACTGTCTTTTTTATTATAGCCATCCTCCTGGGTTTGAAGGTGGCATCTCATGGTTTTGAGTCACATTTTCCAAATGACTAGCATCTTTTCCTATCCCTGTTCACCATTTTTATATCTTTGGAGAAATGTCTATTAAATATTTTTTCCCATTTTAGTTAGATTGTCCTTTTGTTATTGAGTTATAAGAGTTCTTCATATATTTTGGATATAAATCTTATATCACATATGTAATTTCCAAGTATTTTCTCTCCTTTGGTGGTTTTTTTCTTTTCTCATTCCTTATAGTATTGTTTGTGGGGTTAAAGTTTTAAATTTTTTCTATTTTTGGTTGTTGTTGTTTCTTCCTTCAGTGTCATATCTAAGAGACCATTGGCTAACCCAGATACATAAAGATTTTAGAGAATTTTAAAATTATTATATTTTATTTATTTATTCTTAACTCTATACATTATAGCCAGTACTGCCATTTTTCATGTAAATCCTTCAAGGACAATTCATCTGGAGCACATTCTTTTTAATAGTCATATAATATTTTCTGGTAGAAGCATACCTTAATATATTAGGCCATTACCTACTAGTGGGTATAAAGTCTATTTCTACTTTGGGTTTTTTTTTTTTTTTTGCCACAAACAAAACTATAAAACTTGTGCATTTTTTATTTTGTTGTGAGCTGTCACTCTGGCAGGATATATTACCAAAATTGAAGTTGTTAAGATTTGTCTGACATGAAATACTATTGCAATACATGCATTTCCAAGATTATAGCAGTACAATTCACAGTTGCCAAGTGACGGAACCAACCTAAGTGTCCATCAAGCAGATTAATGAGTAAAGAAAATGTGGTATATACACACAGTGAAGTTTACTCAGCCATAGGAAGACTGAGATTATGCCATTTGCAGGAAGATGCATGGAACTGCAGAACGTTATGCTGAGATAAGCCAGACTCAGAAAGTCAAGGATCTTATGTTTTCTCTCATATGTGGAAGCTAAAGAGAAAA
>PVLC010037946.1:0-15019 GCA_004027655.1 Graphiurus murinus
TGAAGGAGAATTCTTAGGTGAACAAAAAATTTGACTTAATGGAAGGTAACGGGAGGAGGGGGGGACACCCTAATGAGCATGATGTACTTATAAGATCACATCAAAGTCAATCACTAAACTGACCAGGAGATAGGGGGAGGGTGGGTGGGAATTGGGGAAGGGTTAATGAGAAATATGTGCATGGATGTCTTTACCTGTTTTATTATTTTTAATTGGAAATTGACAGGTCATAGATGCATGTATTTATGGAGTACATGATGTATGAATATCATGTGGAATAATTAAATAAAGCTCTATCAACACATCACTAGGATTTTATTTGTTATATAATCTCAAGCAAATTACTTAAACTTTTTAAATTTCAGATTCTCCATATAGAGTTCCTGACACAGACACATTTTGTAAATATTCACTATTTTTCAAGATAATATTTCAGGTAAAAATAATCCTAATTAAATTGATCAAACATTATCAATTGGAATTTCAGGAGAGCAATGAGGCTAAGCTACCAGGAAGTACCCCCAATTAGCACAGGAATTGAGACTTTAGAAGACTGAAAGCATAATTTCTGTGCCTATAAAAAATTTATCCCTTCTATAGGAAAGCAACACCCTTCAATGGCTTGGTTACTTTTTGATGTAGCAGAATTACACTCCTAATTAAGTAGCAGTTACTGCCATTACACATCATTATGTTTAAATGGAGGATCTGGAAGATGTCTCAATGAGACGGTTCTCTCAATTAAGTGTGTCCCATAGGTTAACAAGAATAACTTCCACCCCCTTGAATAGAGCTGTTTGGAAAAAAAACCGAAGGTGCAATTATTAAAAGGTCAAAATTATGCTTCTCAGATAACAGTTTGTTATATGGAACTGGAAAAGTTTGCCATGGCAGCTTTGCAGTTAGTCTGGCTGCAAATCAATCAAGGCATTCCATTCTTAGTTACAGTATGAAATGTACTTTGAGGCAAAATAATGCATAGAGAGATTAACGATATCTTTAAAAGAGACAAGATCTAGCAGTCCTTAGAATAATTCACCATATTAGTATTACCGGGCTTGATACAATTTGTAAAATGATTTGTGGTTTTAAATATTTAGACAGGAAGAACAAAAAAGAGTGAATGTTGAGATGATGGATCCCAGAGTCAAAAAAGAACATTTTGCCAAAGAATGGTACATGTAAAGTGATCACATTATCTACAGTACAAGGCATTTTGCACTGTGACAATAAACATCAAGACACTGGAAAATCGTTTTTGGCCATGTTGTAGATTTTGAACACTCCTCGACTGCTACTGTTGCCATCAATGCTTGCAGTCACTGGAAGCCTGGGATTAGGTGCACAATATTTATAGATCACAACTGTCTAGTCTAACAGTTTTGGATGCATATAAGAGCCAGTGTTCCATCTGACTTTCACAACCTCAAATAAGCTAACTTGTACTATTTATAGCCTAGGAAGAAGATACAGAAGGCAAACACATCTTACTCATCATGATTGTATGCTACATACAACCTCCCAATTTTGTGGCTGAAAGGACAGAACATTTTCAAAGACAATGACTGATGAGAAAGACTTTAAAATAGGAATCTTTGCATTCTTAAATTCTGTAAATGATTGAGTTTATTTAAGACACACACACAACAACAAAATATACCACACACAAATACACATAACTTTACCTAGATCATTATTAGTGTAATCTTGCCAAGTATGATAAGAAAAATCACAAGATATTTTCATTATTTGGTATCAGCACACATACAAGAGTGGAAAATAATACAAATACTTTTTCAAAATACAGCCATTCATTTAATATGAAATAATAAAATTAGATTTTACATTATTAAAAGAATGTACTAACAGTACTAATGACAATAGTATTCATGATCTCTTTATTTATTTTCTAGGAACTCAAGAAGCTCCATGGATTCATTTATATGCACCTTTAATATACTTGTGACCATATTTTTTTATAATCTGTTTCATTCTCTTTTTAGAAAAATTAGATGCCATTTTTCAGGCACATGAGGAAATTTTTGTCTCTTCCTTGGGCAAATTTAAGCTTTTTTAATTCACCAGGCAATGATGATTCTTAATGGCCATGTAGTTTCTTTGTCAAAATACATACACCTACACATACTTGAGGAGGAGGATGTAAATATTCTTGGTGTGTGTGTGTGTGTGTGTGTGTGTGTGTGTGTGTGTGTGTTTGTGTTTTACCGGGGATTGAGGGTGCTCTACCTCTGAGCTACATCCCCAACCCTATTTTTTAAAAATTTTGAAACAGAGTCACAATATGTTGCTGAAGACCTGCCTAAGTTACTGAGGCTGGCCTTGAACCAGCAATGAAATGGATCTAAATATTCCTGTTTTTTTTTTTTTTTCGGAACTGGGTATTGAACTCAGGGGCATTCTACCTCTCCGAGCTACACCCCCACTCCTATTTTTTATTCTTTATTTTGAAACAGGTCTTACTAAGTTGCGAAGGGCCTCACTAAGTAACTGAGACTGGCCGAAAACCCAGATCCTCCTGTCTCAGCCTCCAAAGTACTGGGATTACAAGTGTGTGTCACCATGCCCAGCTAGGATCTAAATATTCCTGATGAGGAGGATCTAAATAAAGTATTGCAAGGTTTGTTGAGCAAACAGGAACAGTTTCCTGGATAACTGGGGAATCAGTCACTAGTTGGGTGTATCCTGATGACCAAGGTGACCCATTGTAGTGAGTATTTTAATTTGCCGTCTCAGAAATGTGAAAACTTGAACCAAAACCTTAGTCTCTACCATCTGGCTTAGAATCCGGTTCTAAACAGCATATCCAATGGGGCCATCCATAGAGCCTAAAGTGGTGTCAGGAATGGAGAAGAAGCACTGTGGTGGAGGAGATGTGCTGCTAGGAACTCCCCTACTGAGAGAATATGTTCCCTTGTCCCTCAGCAGGTGGCCTCCATGTGTTAGTCCCTGCAGAGTTTGCCTCAGTAATAGAAGACTCTCTGGCCTGACATCACACTTTCCCAGGGCAGCCCACATCCAAGATAGCATTAGAAAAGGTTTTCCATTTCAGCTCCAAGTTATATAATTCTAATGTCAGATCTTGCTGTGAGTCTGACCAAGGTTTTGAAGGACCTGCATCCAAGTTTCCCTGCTCCTCCTTTATACAGGTGTTAATCCCTAAAAACTTCATCTCAGCTTCTGCTTCTAGAAGTCCTAATCTGCAAAAGCATGTTACAATTTTTTGACTGTCTCAGCTTCCATATCTCTATTTGCTTCTTTATTTGCTTGTTTTGTGTTTTATGGCATCCATTATATACTACCTTAAATGTCTATAAATATTAATCTTTCTCTTTGGATCATATAGCAAACTTGTGTTCTAAGGCCAGGCATTTTGTGATTGTACAGTGCTATTATCAAACTGCACATTGTAGGACCTGTGCATAGTTGCACTCGTGACAAAATAATTTACAATGTTATTTTACATAACCTTTTTTTAAAGAGAGATTTAACTGCACTTTTAGGAATAAAAATACCCAGTATTTTATTTAATATTTTAGGAAGTCTTGGAAATTAGTTATTTACACTTGATCCTAGCTACTCTGATAAAGTTTATCATAAGTTTTGATGCTTTATCATTAATAAATCCATCCATAGTCACCTATATCAACCTAAAAAACTCTCTAAAAAGGAAATGTATATCAAAGGGCTGAAAATGACTCAGTATTTTTAATTTTTCCTGTTATGTATTATTCTCATAATTAATAATTATACTACTTACATTTCTTCTTTTTTTAAAGTTAGCCTTCTCAAATGTAACTTTATACAGGGAAATTTTCTTTAAAAATTATAATATTCCCCAGGTGACTAACAATTAGTGTCTCTTATTTCTAGTGGTATAGTGGCCTAGAAGTCCAGGTTTACCCACTTGCTGAATGCAGTGAAAAAGGCTAACTGAAAATGAAAATAAGAACTTGTTTGTGTCAATGAATAAAAGTATAATGAATATTCAAAATCCATAACCTAAATGAAACATTGTGTTAGTCAGCTTTGCATGGTTGTGACCAAAATGACTGACAAGAATAACTTAGAGGAGGAAAGGCTTATTTGACTCATGGTTTCAG
The DNA here is from genome assembly GCA_004027655.1 of Graphiurus murinus. Lineage (NCBI taxonomy): Eukaryota > Metazoa > Chordata > Mammalia > Rodentia > Gliridae > Graphiurus > Graphiurus murinus. The sequence goes on from PVLC010037946.1 coordinate 4,122, forward strand.
GGGTTCAGTCCATGGCCTGTCAGCTCTAAGGTAGAAGCATCATGAGATAGGGCAGCTCATGGCAGAGGGAAGCTTCTTAGCTCATGGCAGCCAGGAAGGAGAGAGAGAGAGAGAGAGAGAGAGAGAGAGAGAGAGAGAGAGAGAGAGAGACAGAGACAGAGAGAGACAGAGAGAGACAGAGAGAGGAGAACCTTAGGAACAGGTATAGTCCTCAAGGTTACTCTCCAAGTGACACACTTCCTTCAGCTATGCACCAACTTCAGACTTTGGCCGAACTAGAGAACATGCCTTCAACACATTATTATTATTTTTTTGTGTGGGGGCGGGACATTCCAAATACAAACAATAATAAATGGGAAATCGGAAGAATAAGCTTAGCCCTACAGCTGACTTTAACTTAAGAGCATTTACCAAATTCAGATGAACTTGATCATGGTAATAATAGTTTTGCTTGCAGGAAAAAAGGCAAAGTCTAGGGCCTGCATTGTGAGATCCTAGTACAAGAATATCTAGGTAAAGCTGTAACCTTAATCTATTCAGTATTAAATCTAATCTCAATACCTAAGGGGTTATAAGGACACTGGTTTATTTTTACCTTGGTTTGTAAAAAGAGTCCTCTGAGAATTTGTAACTAAATTTATTTCTCACATAAGTTTAAGATGAACTTAAAGTTGAGTAATTTTAAAGTGTATAAATACAATATTTAGTTTTGTTTCTGTGTTGTACTGCACTAGAAATATCTAATTCCAGGTCTCAAAGCATTTCTAGAGATAAAATTCTTGGGACTAGGAGCTCACACTAAAAATAAATACAAAAATAAAATAATAAGCCCCCCCCCAAGAAAAAGAGACAAAAGAGAAAAAGCTAAAATAAAATAAAACATATTTTAAAGGTGTGCATATGGTTGTGCTAAATCTATTTAAAAAATAAAGTAAAGCAAGGGAAGAATAAAATTCATAAAATCAGGAGGATGCTTATCTTAGGTAAGGGAGTCAGGACAATGGAATCAAAGGCAAACTATACAGTTAGATTAGGTAATTTTCAATATCCTGACCTTTGTTTCAGGTGCCGAGTTTAAGGTGGGAAAACTAAAAGTGTATCATATTGTGATTAATTCAATTTGTGTATCTAAAAACATGCAAAAAATTTAAATTAAATTTCTGATTCAATAGTGGAATCACTAATAAAAGATCTCCAATCCCTTTTCAAGCTGACTGAAAATCAAGATAAAACTATTAAAATAAATGAGATTTATTTAATCACTGTTATAGTAAGGGACATTACTGCCAACAACACATAACTTTATTAGAATGCTAATTCTGTAGTTTTAAATCCTATATGCCACCTATTTAGGATAAACAAAAAAATTCATTCTGAAAAAGAAAATATATGTCAGTAAGAAGAGGTATTGAATCCATATTCGATATACTTTCTTCACATGGCTTCTTAAACACTCAACTTCCTTAGTTTTCCTCCCACTTTCTTATTCTTTTTCAATTTCCGTTTTTGTTGCCTTTCTTCGCCTGCAACCTGTTGATACTGATGGGCTCAGTTACTGAGATACGATATAAGGGCTCAGATACTGAGCTATGGCTCAGTTCTTGGTTTATCTCCTTTGTGTTTTCCTCCAATTTTATAGCTAAAATAGGGCCCATATTTTGTGACTCCAAGTTGTATATATTTAACCTGGATCTCCCTCCCAAACTCCAGATTCATATGCCAAGTGTCTGCCTGAGATCTCTCTTACATGTCTAATAGACTCACAAATGCTGGCTGATAAAAGTTGATTTCCTGCTCTTTCCTCCGGGAACAGCTCCACCCACAGCCTTCCCCATCAAATTCCAAAGTGTCTAACACTATCTTTTTTTCTCTACTCCCACACTTCAGCATTACCTTTGAGCCTCCTTTTCTCTCTCACTACACATCTAGTTCTTCATTAAAGCTGCTTGGTTCTGCCTTCAAAAATCTACACAGAACCTGCCATCCTGACCTGAGCCAACAAGACACAGATCAGTGGCTGGGCTGCCAAATCCATCTCTGTGCTTCAAAATTTGTTCTCATTAAATCTGTTCCCAAGGAAGCATCCTAACGGATCCCTTGCAGATGCAAGTCACATGGTGTCGCTCTTCTCCCCAGCACCCCACAGTGATTCCATCACTAAGGATGAGAGTGAAGGTTTTAGCAAACACCTCCAAGGTCTCCAGGACCTGGCCATTTTCCTCTTCCTCCTCACGGCTTTCCATGTGCTCCAGTAGGCCCTCCTACCTCCTGTTCCTCACCCCCAGCTCCAGGAAGAGCTGTGCTCCAGGGGCACCCTCTGGATGGCTCTTTCCTCAGGTATTTGCTTGACTGACGCCTTTACTTTCTTCAAGACCCTGCTCAAATATTCTGCTGGAGCCTGCTTTCACCAATGAAACTCTTTTAGTCATCTTCTCATCACTGTGATCCAAACCCCTGACAAGCACAACCTAGAGGAAGAAAGGTTTATATTAGAGCTCACAGTTTCAGAAGTCAGTGCAGGGTCAGTCACTCATGGCAAGAAAAGCTCATGGCAGGGCCTTGGAGCAAGGCAGAGGAGGAAAAGCTACCCTCAGCTCATGGCTGGGGGTGAGGAGGAGAGAGAGAGACCCACCTCTGCCAGCAGTGTCCTGCCTCCAAACCTGTCTCTGTCGGGGGACATTTTAAATCCAAACCATAACTAGAGAGACAATTATTAAATACTCAGAATTTCATAATTCTTTAATCAGGCCTTTGGTAGCTTGAAATTGACAACAGTTGGAGTATTTATAACACAAGAAACAAGGCATGGTGGTGCATGTCTGTTATCCCAGCACTTGGTAAGCTGAGACAGGAGAATTGCAGGCTTGAGGCCAGCCTCAGCAACTTAGTGAGACCCTGTTTAAAATAAAAATTAAAAAGGGGAGCCGGGCGTGGTGGCGCACGCTTGTAATCCCAGCATTCGGGAGGCTGAGACCGGAGGATCCGGGTTCGCGGCCAGCCTCAGCTACCTAGTGAGGCACTCCGCGACTTAGTGAGACTCGGTTTCAAAATAAAGAATAAAAAAAAAAATAGGGCTGGGGGTATAGCTTGGGGGTAGAATGCCCCTGAGTTCAACCCCCAGTACCGCAAAAAAAAAAAAAAAAATTAAAAAGGGGTGGAGTTGAAACTTGGAGGTAGAATGGGAGGTTCAATTTCCAGTACCAACAAACAAACAAACAAACAAGAAAAAAAGAGCCGAGTGTGGTGGCGCACACTTGTAATCCCAGTACTTGGGGGGCTGAGACCGGAGGATCCAGGTTCGCGGCCAGCCTCAGCTACTTAGTGAGGCCATTCGCAATTTAGTGAGACCCTGTTTAAAAAATAAAGAACAAAAAATAGGACTGGGGGTGTAGCTAAGAGGTAGAATGCCCCTGGGTTCAATCTCCAGTACTACAAAAAAAAAAAAAAAAAAAAAAAAAAAAAAAAAAAAAAAAAAAAAAAAAAAAAAAAAAAAAAAAAAAAAAAAAAAAAAAAAAAAAAAAAAAAAAAAAAAAAAAAAAAAAAAAAAAGAAAGAAAAAGAAAAAGAAGAAGCCTCATAAACTTATACCACAAGAAAGAAGGTTTATTCTGATCACCCCATTTAAAATCACAATAAAATAACTTATTGTTTAATGTGTTTACCTATTACCTTCATTAGTATTGACTATCTCTGTAGGTTTGGGCATAAAGTTTGCTACAGCAAGGGGTTTCATTTAGTTTATTAAAGATACAGTATCTGGCACATAGTAGAGACCCAATAAATATGTGCTGATAAAATGAATGAGAGAAAATAAGGTGGTTTATATATTGTGAGAAGGTATAAGGTAAATTATAACTAAATCTAAGTATTGTTACATCAATGACATACTTGGAATCAGCTAAAACTAGAATACACAACTAAGTGCAGGTGACGACTTCAATTAGGAATAATTTTCTTTGAATGTCAAAATAGCATCTTTAGTAAGAAAATATTTACCAATTAAAGGTATATAAAAGTAGCCAAGTAGTATTTAAGATGGCTTTATAAAGGAGATACTATTAATAAAATTTTCCATTTTTACCAAAATGCTGAACAGTCTAACCAATTTAAATTTATCTTAAATGGTCATTCCACTATAGGATAGCACACCTAGTTCATAAAGCAATAATGTATGGTGAAGCTAATCTTTTAGCAACTATATTTTATTTACATATTGACTTTTCCTTTAAGGGAATTTATTTTCAATGACTGAAAAGCAGTTAGCTACCCTGATTTTGAATATTCCAAGGTTGTAGAGAATATTAAAGTTGAAATAAAGTCAACTATTCCTTATTTATATATTTTTCCATTACTTCATTGCTGGGGTTTCCAGAAGAAAATATTGGACTAGATTTAATGTTAACTGCAGGCAATGTTTCTTAGTGGCTACTGAAAAGAAAGTGTGTGTATGTGTGTGTGTGTGTGTGTGTGTGTGTGTGTGTACAACACATATGCCGGCACACACACACATATCTGAAAGTTGCATATTCCATTTCAACAATCCTTTTCCTAAAATTATGTGTCTAATTACTGCCCAAAGTCCTCACTCTCAGCTTGCTGAGTTATTATCACTTAACATAGAGTTTAATAGATTTCTTACTCTCAGTATTCTTGTCAGGTAATTTAGCTTTCAAATGAGTCCAATATGTTAACCTGATTAAAAAATATTTGAAAATGCAAAGAAATGCACACACACTAAAAGAAGCATGAAGGAAATAAAATATTTATATAACTATTTCTTGATCAAATGCCATTGAGATAGTTTATATGATAGTAGAAGTGACTTCTTTTTACAGTGCAATTTTAGTTCCCAATTGGTCTGTTATGTACTCCTCAGTTAAAGTATAAAATATTTTTCATAGTGTAATTTGAGGAATACCAAACATAAAGTTATACCAACCTAAATAATTATATTTCTCTAACTAGAAATGATAAAAGAAACATATAAAGTTCAGTGCCTGCATGTTGCTTGCATTCACAAATTAATGTCTTCACCAAGGTCAGAAAATCAACATTTTGGAAATTTTAAGATTATATTAATATTTTATTGTGGGATTTGTTTATGGAAGCCAAAAGTTTTACACTAAAGTGTATCAAATAAAATGGAACAAAGTTCTTTTAAAAAGTCAAATGTCTATCATTGCACTCTATCCTTGTTTCCAGGCACTTTGAAATTCAATAAAATACCAGAAGTCTTTTAGGAATCTTAAATAGCTTTCTCAGAATTGCTTTACTTTCTCAACTTTTCTAAATATAGAGAAACCCCCAAATTTGTTATTTCCTTAGCTTATTACAGTCACTGTGGGGAAATATTACGGATTAATAAGGTAAATCCTGGAGCGTAAAGGGATTCATACAAATCAGCTTGCATATTAGAAATAAATTTGTAAATAGTTTGTGATGAATCAGTGAACTTGCCCATAAATCTAACATAAGCAATTTCAGACAATCTCATGCTTGTACAACTCTACCACTCGAAGCCCTTTTTCTGATTACTCACCATCATTTCTGCCAGTATTACTATGGTCTCATTTCAGAATTCTAGGTATTTATTGCTCTTAAGTGTATCATAAAATCCTAAATCCACCTGCTGTCCTGAAGTCTAAAAGATACTTCACGAATTAAACAGATACTCCTAGGTCTTTAGAAGTCATTGCTTTGGCCTTTCTTTCCCCTGAGTTCAAAAGCCTTGAGTCTAGCTCAAGACTCAGGCTAAGGGGCAAAGTCTGACCAGTACCCAGTGGTAGGCTCAGTGAAGGTGATTTGGCATTTGTAATTTTTGGTGTGATAAATATCTCAACAAAAATTGTCTGGCAGTTTCACAAATTGTGGGTCATGTTTTAGAAATTTTACCGATTAGCAGCCACAGCTTAACCAATCACCCCCTCCCCAGCCTAGCATGGGTCAATGGTAGGATGCCTGGAGCTGACGTAGGTGTCAACCACAGTGTCAGGGACCCAGGCTCTGTTTGCATCCTTTGGGTCTTGCCATGCTTAGCATACTGTCTTCTCTTCTCATGCTTGTCACTTCTTGGTTACAGCATGACTATGTACCAACAAACATTATGTCCACGCTCTAGGCAAGAGAAAGGGAAAAGTGGCAAAGATCTATGCTGGCCACACTTACTCTTTTTATTGAGAAAGGAAAAGTCTTTCTAGAAGTCCAGTGTAGCAGACTTATTCTTATATCTTATCTTATATCCTAAGTCACATGACCAGTTCCAGACAACCAACCAAAAAGAATCAATTAATTATAATGGTTTGGACTAATGAAGATTTATATCCTGGCTTCGGGTAAGAACCAAAAGTCTGAGCTCTTAAAGGCACTACCTGAAGAATCATTCATTAGCGAAAGGTTATTGAATGTTGTGAAGGAAACAGACAGATGGTTTTATACCAACTATTATCCTACCTCATTTCTCCTCAAATTAAATAATTAGCATTATCAATTAGGCCACAAAGCCAGAGTATAAACAACAGCAGTCGTTGGCTTAGAATGTACTTTGACCTCTGTCTTCATTTGCTACCCACTTTTTAGGCATAAAGGGTTATAAATGACATCCAGACCTACTCATAACTTGATTTGTAAGGAAGCCTTAGTCCCATGATATAAATGAAGTATAATATTCAAGACCTTGGCTTTGATTCTCAGTTCTGGCATTTGCTAGTTATGGGATTTTTTGAAGCATGTTAACTAAAGCTCAGTGTTCTCATTTGTAAAACAGGAACATTATAATTTATTGTAGGGACATATGCTATAGTATGATTGTAAAGATTAAAAGCTTTAAGAGCTTAGCACAGAACCTGGCATATTCTAAATGCCCCTTAAATGTTTGCATTTGGAACTGTTCACTGTTATTACTATTCCTGTGTCCCGGGCTGAATGGATGATTAAAATAAACTCAACTCACTCCACCTGTACAGTATAAGGCAGGAGGATTGGGGAGAAGCCTTAGTGTGTCCTGTTTAGAAATTCTGACCCTACATTCAAAACACACACACACACACACACACACACACACACACACACACACACACAATAGTAGCTAAATTAATAAATATATATATTTTATTATCCTAACTACTCACCTATCATATAATTACAAATTTCCAGATCCAGGGAAACTTTTTTCCCCAGTACATTTGGGACTTCACTGGAATTGAGACTATTTTAGGAAGTTTTGGAAGACTAGAGGAAAGTGAATTCTTCTTGGATACTTCACCAAGCCAACTGCAAAGTAATTGCATTTTAAAATTTAATGTGAAAGCAAACTCTACAAATAAATAAATCATATTAATCAGATTCTGAGCTATTGTCTATGAAGACAGAGTTTATTTTTAAGTGATATTTTTAAGACAGCCAGATTAAACATACAGCAGACCCTACCCACATCCCATTAAACCAGGTCACCCATTAGCTTCACTTCTAACTTAGCATTACAGAAATTAGTGCTGTTCAGCCCATTATAAAAGAAAATCATGTAAACTTCCCACAGATGTAAGAGAAGAAGAAAAATAAATTTGTTCAAAGAGCAAAAGACATTTATATTTGAAGCACAGAGATTCAGAGTCTTGTAGTGGTTTAAACTGAGTGACTTGGGGTGATGTAAGCATTTCCTGTTGCTCTGTAGGTTTTTTTAGCCTCTTTTTCAAAATATGATAAGAGTAGGGATGTAACTCAGTGGTAGAGCTCTGGTGTACCATGTGCACAGCTCTGGGGTCAATTCCCAGCACTGCAAAAATCCAAAACAAACAAGTTTGTCAAATATGATAAAATAACTTTTCTAACAGAACTTGCCTAGCCATAGAGATTTTACTCAATCTCACCAAAACATCACTACAGGGGGAATCTAAGATAATCAAAAGGTCTTTATGTAATAAACTTTATTGAGCACCCAATATTTATAAGATACTATGCAAAGCTTATGGAGAGTAAGTTTTATTTGGGACCATTTTCTTTTTTACTGTTGACATTGGAAACTTCTAAGCTAATTGACTTCTCTCTTTGATGCTAAAATGTAAAATACATTAGTTTTTCCATAAAATTTCTGAGGGATTAAAAAAGAAAACATTTGAAGTTCCAGAACATTCCAAGAGTAGAAAGCAGGTTACTGGAATTTTCTTTAAAACTTGAAAAATCTAATTATTACACAAGAGAAAAGACATGAGACTAGAATGAGAGAGCTCTACTGTGTTCATCATTTAGCAAAAAATAATCTGCATATAAAATATGTTTCTCTTCTTGTTTACAATGCTCAAAATTTCTGTGTTCCTACTCTGAAAATCTTTCAATTTGTTTCCATCATTCTGGAACATTCCTTGTTCAGAATTCAGCATTTTGGTATAGTTTTGCTAACATCTATTGTGTCAAGAGAAGTTATTACCACTAGCTTCTTTGCCGACTCAGCCCTTCTAAATCTGCAGCTTGCAAATCCTTTAGGGGTAAAAGAGTTCTGATATTTTTGCTAACTCTGGTGAAAATTTGGTCTTCTAATCCCTAACATATCTAGCAGTTATTGCTTTCCACATACAGAACCCTGAGTAACCAACCACTTCTGGCCTCCCATGCCTGTCCAGCATCATGCTTTCTTATCTCATTCCACCATTGTGCTGGAACATTGAACTCTTCCCCCCTGATCAGAGTTAATAACCAATGCCTTGAATATTTTATGCTAATACCTGGTAGATTTGAGAAGCGAAAGGTCTAATTGGAGAAAATTGGGAAGACTTCTCATAGCAGCATGGTTTTTTTCTTCTTTAGGTAATAGTGGTCCTATGGACACCATCTCCTTCTACCCTTGTCATCCTACAAGGACAATGAACAATCCCTATTGAATAGTACTTAATTTGCTCAATTCTCATTGACTTATTCATAAGATATAGCATCTTTGTTTTTATTATCCATACATGAGGTTTTATGGTTTTTTTTTTCTTTTTACTAATTCACTATAGCTTAAGCACAAATTGCCATGTATGGATGCTAAGGGAATCAGTTTTGAAATGGCAGTAGGATAAGTGATCACCTTCTAACAAAATAGTAAAATAAATATTTGAGAAGCATTTGATTATTTATCTGATTCTTGCCAAATTCTAATTACTCTCAGATAGTAGTAATAATAATGTTACATTAATACTGTAGACATGTAATATAATTATTTTATAAGGCACATGTGGTGGCTCATGCCTGTAATCCCAGTACTTGGGAAGCTGAGACAGGAGAATCTCAGGTTTGAGGTCAGCCTCAGAAACTTAGTGAGAGCCTATGCCAAAGTAAAAAAATTAAAAAGAACTGGGGTGTAGCTCAGAGGTAGAACACCACTGGATTCAATCTTCGGTAACACACACACACACACACACACACACACACACACACACACACACACCCCTTGTAGCCTCAATTCCCACAACCAGGGCCAGATTGGCATTGCAGTTCTCATAAACTGAATATTGAGAACCACTGAAAACTGACCTAAAATAATTAAAGATTTGATCTAACTTATTTAATTTAGTATTTTTTCTTTTAATTAACATTTTGGGTTAAATACTTTAACATATCTTCAAGGTAGTTTAAGGTAAACCAATTTTCTATTAATACATTTTGTCTCTGTAATTAGGAATATTCTACTTGGCTGGGATACAACATAACATTTTAAATTATTTGGAATTGTTTTTGTTTCACAAATTTTCCATTACTCACTGATGTGTAGCATCAGTAGTAGCTCATACTCAGTGAAGATAAAGCATATGTGTAAATTTTCTTTCCTACCATCTGCCCTCTTCCCCATCACCAACTTTCAAATAAAGTCTTTTTCAATATTTCTTCTTCAGTTTTCTCTTTTGATTTTCTTAACTAAATAACTTCTTAGCAAACAAATAAATGGTTTTTATTTTTAGACAGAAATATAAGTGACCTGTTCTGGTAATCCTCCCTGTGATGCTGACATTCAGGTACCTGTGCTGGTCCTGGGGATTGAGACCTGAAGTTGTACTACCATGTAACCTAAAGTCAGACTAGCACAGATGATGAGTGTGTTTTATTTCCACTCTGGGGTGCTATCTGTTTCAGGGAAATCAGGGCCAATTGACCTTTTGCCAGTTATATAAGAAGTCCCATGTGGAAACTTGAGTTAGCTAGAATTGCTTTCCAGTGGTAGTTTAGTACCTTTTACAGTTGACTTCCAAGGCTGCAGCCCAGCTAGACAAGCCCTCAGTGTGAGGGGCTCACAACAGTCACAGTGGTCAAGTTAACATTCCAGACAATGCTTCCTTCTAATGACAGGGAATCCCCACTGTGGCAATGAGGGGCAGGTGCTCTTTGTAGACAAACCCCAAGCTAATATGTAGTGGTGTTATGTTTGTCATTTATTAATCTGCACAGGCTTCACAACTTCTTAGAGCCTGGGAAACAAAATAAACTTCTTTTCAGTTTGGTCAGCTTTGAATAAAACCAGTTGGTAATTCATAGACCTTTTTGTTTCTTTGTGACTAGATGAACACACACACACACACACACACACACACACACACATACACACCAGACTTTACCAAAAAGTCTTGACTCTGTAGATTAACAGGAAAGACATAGTTTCCAGTTTCTACTAGAAGAAAAATGATTAATGATAGCAAAGGGTAATATATAGTTTCTCCTTTTGAAGATTTTTCTTTTTTTTTTTTTTTTTTTTTTTTTTTTTTTTGCGGTACTGGGGATTGAACTCAGGGGCATTCTACCTCCGAGCTATATCCTCAGCCCTATTTTTTATTCTTTATTTTGAAACCGAGTCTCACTAAGTTGCAGTGTGCCTCACTAGGTAGCTGAGGCTGGCCGCGAACCCGGATCCTCCGGTCTCAGCCTCCCGAATGC
>PVLC010037947.1:0-14783 GCA_004027655.1 Graphiurus murinus
TCCTGTTTTTTCTAGAGTTTGGAGAAATTGTCTCATTTATATTAAGATATATAACATCAGTCACCAGTAATTATATAATATCTGGGTCAAATTTTGAGGTACCATTATTTTGCTATATTCATAGTTATCAAAGTAGTAATAGTATCCTAATCTAACAAATGTAGTTTTTAAACTTTTCAAATTTTTGCGACTGGGGATTGAACCCAGGGACATTAATTCTACCTCCAAGCTTATACTCCTTTTTTTTTTTTTTTTTTTCTTTCGGCAGTACTGGGGATTGAAGCCGGGGGCATTCTACCTCTGAGCTAACCCCCAGCCCTATTTTTTATTCTTTATTTTGAAACAGGGTCTCACTAAGTTGTGGAGAGTGTCACTAAGTAGCTGAGGCTGGCTGAGAACCTGGGATCCTCCTGTCTCAGCCTCCCAAGTACTGGGATTACAAGCGTGCGCCACCATGCCCAGCTCCATCTATTTTTTTATTTTGAAACAGAGTCCCACCAAGTTGCTAAGGCTGGCCTCAAACCTGAGATCCTCCTGTCTCTGCTTCCCAAGTACTGGGATTATAGGCATGTGCCACTGTGCCTGGCTTCTAAACTTTTTAATTGATTTTGGAACCTTGGAGTAATATAGTCAGCAATTTATATGTATCAGAAGATTTCTAGAGAAATATCAAAGAGAAAATTACATTCTTACCACAATTTGTTACTCATTTGTTCTTTGAACTATTCAAATTAAGATAGCAAACAACATATTATTTTATATTCCACATTATTTTTTTTAAGTTAGGGTTTAGAGCCAGGTGTGGTGGCACACACTTATAATCCCAGTACTTAGGAGGTTGAGAGAGGAGGATCAGGGATCACAGCCAGCCTCAGCTACTTACTGAGGCCTTCTGCAACTTAGTGAGATCCTGTTTCAAAATAAAGAATGAAAAATAGGGCTGGAGGTATAGCTCAGAGTTAGAATGCCTCTGGGTTCTATTCCCAGTTCTGCCAAAAAAAAAAAAAGTTATGGTTTAAACCTTTAAATGATGTTTCAGTTAAGCCTAGTTGGTATGATTATGAAGCTGTGGGGTGTGTGTGTGTGTGTGTGTGTGTGTGTGTGTGTGTGTGTGTGCACACATATATATGTTTATCAAGGTTTATTAAAATTAATGAACACAATAAACATTTTCGTAATGAAGAATAAAGGACTGCTAGTTTAGTTTTCAACTCAAGTCTGTCTGCTGGGCAATCCGCCCAGGTGGCAAAACTTATGATTCCAAAGTGTGTACTCTCACTTCTCCAAAGTCTGTGCATATTTGTAATGACATGTTATGCACCTAATGAGAATAATCACAATAAATCAGAAAGGTTCCCCACTCTTGGAGAAGCAAAAATTGCTATTGTTCCATATATGCTGCTCCCTGTTATGCGGTATTTTACTCTAATTAATAATGCAGCCAAAGCTATGTATATTTGCTATTCTCAGGCATGTTTCTCTTACCCAACTATATTTAGATGCTTCTTTATGGAATATTAGTCTTCTAATTAAAAATCTTTGAAGATGTGTTCTGCATATATACCATTTCGGCACTCTTTGGCACTCAAAGAGGTGGCTCTTTGTTAGAACCAGCAATCGCTCCCTCACTTTGCTTGCAAACTCCCAAACTAAGAAGGTATTCTGGGCACAGTTACAAATTACTAGCATGCCCCAAGGAGTCTGTTTCCATTTTTCCCCCATTTTCCCAGCGTATTTTATATTATCAGGCCTAGAACATGGAAAAAGTTATCAATACAAGGAGAGTAGATTTTTCTTTACTCTTTGTTTGTGGGGAATCATTAGTAAATGGTATAGTGAAACATTCCCATGAAAATTAGTGATTAGCACATTTTGAGCATGCTTATGTACAGGGCTGATGTAAGTCAGCAATTTACAGTTTTCTAAGCCAGGCTTGGTGGCACATGCCTCTAATCCCAGTACTTGAAAGGCTGAGACAGGAGGACTGCAGGTTCAAGACCAGCCTCAGAAACTTAGTAAAACCCTGTTTCCAAATAAAAATAGGGCTAGGGATATAACTCTGAGATAGAATGCCTCTGGATTCAATTCCTAGTACCACAAAAAAAAAAAAGTTTTCTAAAATATATTTTTAAATTTGCAAAATTCTTACAGTAATTAAGGATCATATTTTTTTAGGGCAAAGTGACAAAAAGACTCATTAATTTGTTAACACTTTCACTGCCCACACTTTCTAGAGTCATGGAGAATAAAACATCAAAATGTACTTAAGAGTTAAGCTCACTTTAGGAGGGTGAGACAGAATTACAGGTTCAAGACAAGACTCAGCAGCCTAGCAAGACCACATCAAAACAAAAAATAAAGGGGTTGGGGTAAAGCTCAGAGCCTCTGTGTTCAATCCTCAGTAAAACACACACACACACACACACACACACGTGAGAGATAATTAAGATCAGTATGATGTATGCAAAACCCAGACTAAAGCACGTTCATACTGCCCATGGCTCTTATGATATCTAAAGCAAACAACTGGAACTTCTCCCAAATGTCAGTAGGAGGCTGTATAAGACTACTGATTGCTCTCCATATCCGAGAAGGAAAAACATCCAGACCTTCATCAAGTGTTAGATTATTACAAGTCTCTGATGACTTCTGCCAAAGCATTCTAGGCACTGGTTCAAGGACACCCATGAGTTATACCCAGAAAGATGGTTTCCCACTTGAAATCCTGTTAACTGGGTCTACCTTAAGTGTCATCAATGGAAGACATTATTCAAACCTTGACTGCAAGGGATCTTATCTAGTCTCACTGGTCTATTAAGTACCAAGGGATTTTTTGTTGTTTTAGATTCATAGCTCCCACTGTGAGAAAACATTTTTTCCACCATATAACAATTTCTTGCTACTAATACATTTTCTTTTTTAGAAATGGGAACCAATGACATACTTCTCACCTGGGTTCCTGACCAGGTATGTAGGTTACAGAAAACTACTCAGAATATCCTAAAACAACTTCACAGCTAATAAAACCTCTCCCCAACCCGGCCTGCTAACCACCACCCTCAACCCATGCTCAAGAATTATCCAAACTCTCCTTATAGATATGCTATAAGTTAATTTCATCTGGTTAAACACTATTAAGACTTTATTAATCCCAGTGCTCACAGAATCCATCTGCCGATTTTCAAAAGAAGGGCTAGCTTCAGATTTCATTTATTTCTCTTACACTTGGATTATAATTTGCTTCTCACAAATAAGACCTACCTGGCCCTTCATCCAACATAGTTCAGTGTTGACCCCCCTGAACTAAATCTAGAGGTTACAAAAACCTCCAAGATAAAACCTACTGTAATAATTTTTTGTTTTGCCAGAAGTTGACTAAACTGACTTTACCAAAAATTAATGTTTCTCAAAATCTGCATACATCATGGAGACTAAGTATGGTTATCAAACTTCTCACATTCGTACAGAAAGAAAATCACTGGAGGACCATACTAACGACAATAGTGCTCAATACGAAGCAAGAACCTTGGCAGTCGATAGTTGCTACATGGTTCTTTCTCAATTCACTGGGCTTATGCTTGAGTTGCTGAGTGAGGGAGGGCACTATTAAAATCAAGGAAAACTGAGCCTGCCTCAGCCTTCCTCCCCCTTTTATCATTAATAAATTATCTTCAATGAGAGTTCAAAGATACAATGAATGTATTCCAGCATTGAAGTATGAGAAATGGCCAACCATGGTGGCTCACACCTATAATCCCAGTACTTGGGAGGTTGAGACAGGAGGATTGCAGGTTCAAGATCAGCCTAAGAAATTTAGGAAGACCCCGTTTCAAAATAAAAGTGTTTTTAAAAACAGCTGTGAGCCAGGCGTGGTGGTGCACGCTTGTAATCCCAGCATTTGGGAGGCTGAGACCAGAGGATCCGGGTTCGAGGCCAGCCTCAGCTACCTAGTGAGGCACTCCGCAACTTAGTGAGACTCGGTTTCAAAATAAAGAATAAAAAATAGGGCTGGGGGTATAGCTCAGAGGTAAAATGCCCCCGAGTTCAATCCCCAGTACTGCAAAAACAAACAAACAAACAAACAAACAAAAAACGGCTGTGGTGTAGCTCTGAGGCAGAATGCCCCTGTGTTCAATCCCCAATACCAAAGGTGTGGGGGGGTAATGAAAAATTAGGTGCTTATGAATTCTTGGCCTTTTCTCATTTTTTGGAAGCAGAATGTATCCCTTACTGTGTTCAATATCCCGCACCCCCCGCCCCACACACACACGAAGTAAATATGAGAGACGTTAGGTGTTTATAAATTCTTGGTCTGCTCTCACCCCCACCCTCTCCTTGGAGTTAGGAAATGGAGACACAGAATTATATGAAAAGTGTTCAGTGGGGATGAGAGGAGTGAAAAGTCCTACCAGGAGGAAATCAGCCTGATTTTACTGATCCCTGTACTCCATATTATGAAAGTCGATGTAAGGTAACACTATACACAGCAATTTCAAGCTGAAAAAGACAGTTTGGATAGGTAAAAATCTCAACAAAAACCTTAAGACTTACCTCAAATTCTGTAGTTTACACTCTGGATGTTTCAAGGCTTCACATAATGACTTTACTCCATTGTCCCCTAATTCACTCCCTTTCAGGTCGAGATGCATCAGATTCTGGTTGTGAGTCAAAAAACTAGAGATACCCTGACAACCATCAGGGAAGGAAACAAATCTCAACCTTCAGAAGAAAAATATGCAGGAAGGATTACAAAATTATATCTATCCCTGGTTATAGTACCCTTCTTTTTCATATCTAACTCTTGGATGTTATATGAATATTCTCTTATCTTACTCTCATTGCTTATCTGATTCTGGATTTCTATTTCAGATTATGACCTAATACTTCAGGTTAGGTCATAAATCTGAGTTTCAGAATATTGATTAGAAAAATTACTGGATAATAACTTTTATTTCCATTTATATTCTGACACCTTCGCCTTTTTTTTCCTTAAAGGAAAAGGCAGTATAAAAAAAGGCAGCTTCCAAACACTTAGTCACTAAGTGTTATATGCTGCATGACTGTGTTGGTTTACTATTTGTTTCCCTTAACAAGGAAGAGAAGGTGAAATCGAGAAAAAATTGGGATAACTCCATTAAGTTTTCTCATTCTGGACTTACTGTAGTTTTTGTAGTTTACAGTCTGGGTGCCCTAGTTCTTGATAAAAAGTCTTTACTGCTAATTCATCAAGGTTGCTATGGCACAGGTCCAGTTCTCTCAAGTGTTTGTTTGTATGAAACACCGAACAGAGATTTTGCCAGCAATGAGTAATGTGATCACCATTCCTTTCCCTATAATTGGAAAAAGAAAAGACCAGTGAATTCATTTCAGCCCAAGCAATTCTCAGAAGATGGTATCAGGATAAAAATAAATGTGCTCTGGAAACTGGAAGAGCATTCAGTGCAGCTTTGTCATGGGCATAGTCCACCAGGAAGTCTTTCCTGGCTTTTATTTGGCTTCTCTCTAGTAGCTTTAAGTGCCTAATAGCTCTCCAATCTTGTATCCATGCCCCTCAACACATGCAAAATTAAAACTAGAGAGGCCTCTCTTCGGAAGGAGACTTGGAAGGAGCGAGAAAGAAGTCTTCAAATAGCTGAATAGCCAACATCAAGAAGAAAATATGTGACCACAGAAAGTAAGGTTATGATTAGGGGATAGACATTAAGTATTAAGTGTTATCGATTAAGAACTACAGGCTTTGAGCCCTGGACCTACCACTTAACTAGCTATATTATTTTAATCAAGTCGCATCAATTCTGTGAGCTCCAAGATCTCTTCATCTATAAAATGGATATGTCCTCTCCCTTCATAGAGTTGTGAGGATTTAATAGTCAAGTTCAGTGGGAACACAAAAGTTCTTTGCAAATGTTAAGATGGCATATGATTCACTTATTAGGTATCCTGTCAATAGGCTGACTATAAACAAAGGGTAATGAGGAATAAAACAGAGGTAGCCTACTGACTATAATAAGCATATGCCCTAGAACTAAGCACAGCTAATCTCTGCTGTTTACTAAACTGGCAAATTTAGTAACCATTATGAGCTTCAATTTCTTCACCTTGGTAAGTGAAGATGATAGTATCTATTTTTTAGGATTAAATAAATATGCTCTGCAAGTGTCTTGAGTTGTAAGTGCTTCTAAAAAATTGGTAGCTAGCATTTATAGTACAACATTTAAATATCTAATCTATTGCCTCAGATACAATAGCTACCAAATAAATACTGACTCCCATGTCTTAAAATGGAATGAATGATACTGCAGAGTAATGGTCTTTCTGCTGAGGTCTTAAATTGTGAAAACAAGATCATAAATGATTCAAGCATTTGAGTGCTTCCTATCTACAAATACTATAGACAAAATGGTGAACAAGACAGAAGTTTACAGTGTAGTTATCTAGTAAAACAGACTGAGGTCACCACTGATGCCCCTTTTTAAACACTGAGTTCTTACTTAAAATTCTAGCAACAATACCAACTCTGGTATTAGATAACTATGCAACATAGGTGAGGGAAGCTTAGCATAAGGCCTAACAATTTATTGGCCAGACTCCTTCTTACTATGTAATATTAAGTATAAAAGCCATCCTAATTCCTGGGTAACAGCATGTCTTTAAATAGAATTATGAAGTCAGAGTTAAGAAAACAGAAGGAAATTACTCAAAACTCCCTAAGGAAGATAAAGGTCAGAGCATACAGCCCACAATTTCTACTTCCACAGTTCAGAGAAAAATGAAATACATGTGCTCATAAGAGAGGAATGCTTCTCCAATTGTATATAATGGCAGTGGACATCTTGGGGAAGGTTGTAAAACCAAGGACTTACAATCAGATGTGTGATCTCAGCCAAGTTATATGTCTTTGCGGTACCTCAGTTTGGAAAAGACAGCATCTGCTCCATAGGATTGTGGGAAGACTAAATAAGCCAAAGGACTTAGATTGTCAAGTATATGGTAAACAATCAGCAGCTGTTATTATTTTATGTGTGCATGAATCAAGAATAGTATAATTATTTTCTATGAAAACTCTGAATGTCAGCTTTAGGATCTTAAAAATAAATTGAATTATCTATGTTTGATATATACATAGATAGATGCATACATAGATAAATACATAGATAACTGTTATTATCAGCCTTAAATTGGATATGTTAAGTATCTGGTTTTTATGAGGCTGTAGACCACATAGAAAGCCCTCAATTTTAGTTAAATCCAGAACTGAATTCCATAGTTCAATTCTTCCCCCAGATTGATATGGGTAGTCAGAAAAGCCAACTAGAAGAAAGGGATAGGGTAAAATAATATACATAAGATGCTGATGGTGAATTTTTTCAAAGACATTCATTCGGCTCCTGCTAATTTTTACTTAACCTCTGAGAGTCTCCAGACATGCATTAAAGGACTGAGAAGTTTCATAAACTACAAAACAAGGCACACCTTCATCTAGGTAATGGAAAGGTGAGCTAGGTCAGTATAGTACAGGGAGATATAGGACTTTTGTGCACCAGCTGCAGCGATGAGTTTCTGACTCCTTATTCTGGTGGGGATTATTTTTTTAATTAAATAGACTTACTATAACGAGTACAAGTTTGTGCTACACCACATCCTTCTTGAGAATGAAGCATTCATTCCCCCAAATTGCTGGGAATGTTGATAGTTAAGAGCTGTCAGCCCAGTTCTTCTCTAAGCCCTGCCTCCAAGCCAGGAAAGCTATCTCAGGCAAGTTTTTTCTATTCCTCACAAGAAGCCACGACTGATCAATTACAAGCTTACATGTTTGACCTCCTTGCCACAAAGTGGGACAACTCTCTAGGGTTATCCCAGCCCTGAGACCTCTGTTAAAGAACTCTTCCCTCTGACAAAATAGACTTCCTTCACTCCCCCGCGAGGGCACTCCTAGAGAAATGACACTTACCAAGTATCAGCTGGGGACCATGAGTTTAACCTTTTTTCAAATACCATAATTAAAGACAGTTTCATGGTTTGCAAACACTGGCAGTGCTTAAGGCAGAATGAAGCCACACGCAAATGGATTTCCTCACAAATATTAATGACAACCTTATGGAAATAGCTCATTGCCTGGGTTACAAATGCTTCATCTTGAGTCTCATACAGACAGAGAAATAGGTCCAGAAGTCCTAGCTGTGATGAAAAAGGGTCACTGTTTCCTAATGTTTCCATCCACCGAAACAACTGCCCTTTTATCTCCAGGAACATTTTACAGTTAAAAGTTTCCTCCAGTTGTTGTATTCGATCTTCATTCAAGAGGCCAAACAAAAAGCATTTCATCTGTGTCAAATGGGGATCTTGACAACTTTTGCTTTCAAGTAATAGATTCAGGTCTTCAAAAGGCTGGGAGCCATGGTCTTCTCCGGCATCCCAATCACTCTGCAATAGATAGAACATAGCAGCAAAAAACTCCTGAAAATGTAGGTGGGTGAACACATAGCAGTTTTCATAGTCTGTGTCCTTTTGAAGAATATTCCTGTCCAGAAAAATTGAGAGATCAGACCTGGTTAACTCATGCTTTCTGAGATTGTCCTTGTAAAGCACATACGTCGTAGTCCATACTCCTTCAGCAGCCAACTGGCACAGGTTCCTCAACTGGGCTTCATTGGGCGGACTAGGAGAACATCCATTTACTGGTGCAAATAAGCTAGAAATATAGCACAGAAACAGAGCCGTGGTCGTTTGGCAGGTCACTGTGATATCACTACCCCTTTCCATTTGCTGCTTCAGGCAAGTGCAGACAACATTGCACATTAGAGGGACTTGGCACATTTTAAAAAGCCTCTCATTGTTTCTTACTGAACTGAATGCTTTCTTGGCCCAGGTCTTATCTTCAAAAAACGTGTAAAAATACTTTTCTCTTGCGTCCATAGACATTCCTACTAGCTCTACGTAATGCCCACTCTTCAACAAAGGCTTTAGTCTCTTAGAAGCTGTGATTCTTGCTGTCACCAATAAGGATGACTCAGGGAGCATCACTTTCCTCAGCAAACTACTCATGAGGAAGGACACTGGGTGCACCTGGCTCCAGTCTTCACACAGTGCAAACTCAGGTTCCTCGAAGGCAAAGTTTAGTTCATCAAAACTATCGATAATGAAAAGAAGACTACTTGGCTGGGACAGGA
The DNA here is from genome assembly GCA_004027655.1 of Graphiurus murinus. NCBI lineage: Eukaryota > Metazoa > Chordata > Mammalia > Rodentia > Gliridae > Graphiurus > Graphiurus murinus. The sequence goes on from PVLC010037947.1 coordinate 9,171, forward strand.
CCATTTCAATAGGAATTTCAGTACTGGGCCAGTCCTCTGATATCAACTCAGCAAAGCTTTTCTCTTTCATCTGGTTAATTTCTCTTCCATTGAGATAGAAAACATAGGTAAACTTCTGATAGACATTGCCCTCTGCCCAGTCTATCATTGCCTTTCTCATCAATGTTGTTTTCCCAACTCCAGCAGCTCCCTGAAGTACCACCGTCTGTGGCGGCTCACCGGTTTTGACATCCACATCAAACAAATTTTCCAACAGTTTTCGATCTTTCTCAATGATTTCATGACGCAAATCTGCAGGCTGTCCGAGCAAAGGGTTTTTTTCCAATATGATGTAGAATTTTTCCTTTATTTGAACTTTGTATTCTGTCCCATCACCTAAAATAGCTAGAATACAGCAGGAGAAACAAAAACAGACACACACATGATAAAAAAAAACTGCAATGTTAGGAATACTGGACTTGGAGCTAGGAACAAACAATACAGGCTGAAATCAAAGCTGGCTTAGATTTTAAATGAATATAAATCAAACAATTTTTTCTGTAGGTTTTAAACCCATATTAGAAACTATTTTTAAAAAGGGCAAAATTGTGCTGGAAAATAAAAGTTACATTTTTCTCTAGAAATATTTTTTTCTTCTCTTACTTTTTCCTCAGTAGAGAAGAGAAATAATCTAAGTGGACAACAGAAACATCATCCAGATGAAAAATAATAAAGGCAACAATTAGTGGTAGCAACCAGAGAGAACTCCACAACAAACCTGAATCTATAAGATCACAATAATCTATTTCATACAAGTAAATAGAAACATTTAAACAGAGTGAATATTTTGAAGAAAAAATTTCCCAAGTGTCAAAATAGAATGAAATTTTACCTAGTTAAGTCAAATTCCTCCATTAAAGCTCCATTTAAATGACACTTTGAGGAAGCCTTCTCTGAACTTCAATGATAGCATAGTTCTCCCTTTCATATACCCTTAAAACTCAGTATATTTTCTATTCACATGTCACTACCTTTAATTAATCTATTTACTTTTTAAAGAAATGATGCACTTGAGTAGATACTATGGCATTAGTTCATGTGCCCAGAGTGTAACACCTCCTTGCAAACAGAAGAGTCAAATATGTTTGTTAAATTAAAAATGAAAGCACATAATCATATAATTGAGTACTATGCAACTTTTGAGTAAAATACTAATATATCAAGTATATGAAAAAATTAAATATGCAAGTCAATTATATAAATAAAAAAGAAATCAAGTTTCAGAAATATGTGATCCTGCCCTGTACATAACTCAATCCTATAGAATTTGCACCAAAACATTAATACTGATTGTTTCTAAGCATCAGGGTTCAGATAGAGAGTAGAGAGAGTGAGAATCGTACTTGAATCCTTTAAAATATATTTGCTTTGCTTATGTGAAGTTGAAAAAACAAAGATATAAATAAGCAAACACATGACAGGCAACACATTTTGAAAAACAAAAATAGTGATTGGCCAGGAAGGTAGAAGAGGAAAACTATTTACCAAAATCCAAATTCTATCATAAAACTACAGTAATGGTAGAGGTATACACAGAGGAGAACCGTTAAATCATCTCTGTTCTTCAACATTTTATTTTGTGCTTATAGTATTTTCCAAAGTTTCTATTATAAGTTTACTTTTATCACAAATTGTCAAAGAATAATATGGAGGTATTTAGTTGGCTGTTTGCAAATATCTGCATGAGGGAAATAGCCAATAGTTTTGAAGTGAAATTAAAATTAACAGCCATTCGTTCTTCCTCATATACAATAATAAACTTTCTTATAGTGAGTCAGAAGGTCAGAGTTAGAAATTATATTCAAGATCATATAATAAGCAATTTGCATTTATTAGTTCTTGCAATGAAGTAGATTCTCTATTTCTTGAATGAAATAACATGGCCCTTTAGAAAACTGTATATCTGGAATAAAAACTGTATATCTGAGAATAAAAATTTCTCACTTGGTCCAATTTCCTTTCTACCATAATTCCATTTATATAAACTAGAACTCAATTATGTAGAATTCAAAAAAAAAGCGAAGGAAAGGGAAATGGTATTGAACCAGGACTGAGAAGACCTAGTTCTAGAAATTATATTTTACATTTGACATGGACTAGTTGGTCAACATTCCTGGAACTCAATTACAGCACCCTCTCTAAAGGCAGAGACTAGAAGTGATAAGCCACAGGGGCCCTACCAACTCAAGGACTTTTAAAATCCATAAAACACAAACATGAATATATCATGTTTATCAGACTGTCAGCTTTTGAGTGCTATTTGTGACTCCAAGTAAATATGACCCTGATTATGACTTTGACCAGACAGTCAGTTTTGCTGACTCTTTCTAAATGATATAGGAAATAGGTAGGGCATTGGAAGAAGTTAACAAGAAATAAAAAGTAGTCCCCCTAGGAGTTAATATACCCCATATCCCTGCCCATGAGACTGATAAAAAGGCTATCTACTCACCCAGTACTGCCTCCTGAGGTGGTGCCTCTCCACTCTCGGCATCCTCTGGTCTCATGATCTGATTTGACCCTGCAACAGTTTCCAAAAGGATCATGACATTTGCCAAAAAACCAAGAGCTTTGGTGATGGCTGGAACAGACCAGCATTCTTAGTGTGCCAGTTCTGTGGCTGAGTTTAAGAAAACTAGATCCAACAAAATTTCAAGGCCCATCAGCTTAGTGGAGGGAAGAAGTGATGTAGTAGAAACAAAATTGAAGTAGGAGCCCTCTTGCCATTCCCTCACCCTGTAACTCTAGGGCAAGTGGCGTGGCATCCGTTTCCTTTCCTATACTGACCTCAGAGCAAGATGGTGATGCTCAAAGGAGATATGTAACTGTAAAGCCTTGTATAAAGAATTTTAAATGTCTATAATAATTCCTTCACACCCAGGAATGTCTAAAAATACTGGTTTAGTTTTTTCCCTTAGTATTTTTTAGGCCATTACTTAACATCAAATATATTAAAAATCATATTTGAGATTTCTCAAAATTTAACCTAACTTATGACTTTATTTGTAGTTTAGGCAAAGGCACACTAGATAAGCTAATTTCTTTAAATATTTTAATTGGTACAAAGTGGAGGAATTACTCCCAGTTAAACCAGGCTGAGTAATGGTACTCAAAACTCTCCTGCTTCTTTGGTGGTGCGCAAATGATCCAACAAGTTCCCCACATTCCATCACTATGGAGCCAGCATCCCTCAGAATGGTTCAATCCCCAAGGCCCTCTGATATAATCATTCCAAAGGGCTCCAGGAAACACTTCCTTCTCCCTCCCCCCAGATCTGTCCTTGGTATCACTCACAGTTGATCTCTGCCTTTGCTCTCTTACACAGATCTTTCAGGTCCATCTTTCCAAAGATTCTGAGAGTCACATTCCAGGCCTGCTCCCCTGGATAGTATTTGTTCATCAAGGTAGCCAGTTCTTCCCGCTTGGCCTTCTTCACTGCAGTCCACGGTATCACACACTGCCCAGGTTCCATGCTCTCCTTTAGGAGTAATTTGAATTTATTCAATTCATCTTTGTTTAGCTCTTCCAAATACAACAGCAGCCCAAAGTCAGAAAAGTAAGAAAATGATGATGGATCTGTCATTTTGTCCATGGATCACGATTCAGGCTCTAGTGGGGAAAGATAATTTTTAAAAATGGAATAAATTACAATGCATGAATTATTACAATAAAAATAAACAAAAACTGGAATAAATGGGACCTATGGAAAAGTATTATTTGAAAAATAAATATCTATAGAAATACAGACCAATTCAACAAACATGTGTTGAAAGCCACTATTAGGCTTGGTACTGACCTTGTTTTTCTTTGTGTGTGTGTGTGTGTGTGTGTGTGTGTGTGTGTGTGTGTGTATTTCTGAGGATTGAACCCCAGGGCATTCTACCTCTGAGCTACATCCCCAGCCCTATTTTTAAAACAGGTTTCCACTAAGTTGCTAAGGCTGGCAGTGAACCTGCAATCCTCCTGCCTCAGCCTCCCACATACTGGGGTTACAGACATGATACATTTTTCAATCATAAAACATTCCTTTAATATGGATCGCTGTACTGTACTATATTATTTCTTCTGTCCTCCAGGATTTATTCCTAGCCCTATCACTTATGAGCTATAAAAATTATTAAAGGAATTCATCTCCCTGAACCTCAGTTTACACTTCCCCCAAACTGGTGCTATGAAAACCAACCTCAGAGGAATGTAGTACAAATGAAATGAGGTAGGGTTCATGTATCACCTGACACAGAACAGGTTCCTCTCTTTCTGAATGATATTTGGAGAACAATCTACTAAGTACTGGTTACTTTTCAGATCCCTTCTCCCCACACCAATATCTAACATATCTCAGCCTATAAATCATTGTTACAACGCCCTTGCCAACACATTACTCTTAAAGCACATGCAACTGGAATATGCCACTATCTTATTTTACCATCTCATTTCTGGTCACAAATCCATATATAGGTACTGAAGGTCTGTTGCTACCTTACAAGCTCCTGTCACATCCACTCACATCATCACAGTTATTCTGGATATGTTCAATGTTAGAGCTCATCCAAAACAAAACTCTTTCATAACCTTGACATCAATTCCCAGGACTACATTGCACTCCAACATTTCATTCTAATTCTGTCATCTCAGGCTCTATAAGCAGCAACTACTTAAATTCTTCAATTGCAAACTCCCATAACTCATTATCTACTAATAATCTCCCACTTAATTAAGCTGTTGTTCATATCCTCATTCCTATGATAGTTTTTCAAATACCATCAAGTCCTGATATTTTGAGCCCTGCATCCCCCCTTTATTTATCAGCCAGCTTAAGAGCCTTCTTCAGTTTTTTTTTAAAAATTCAGAATGGGTACTCTAGTTATCCATTTAAACCACACTCTTCCAGCGCCTTCAAGTTCGTAATCTCCTCTTTAGCAATTTGCCTGAGGAAAAATAGCTAGTAAGTGGTACACATGGGATTTGACAGATCTTTCTTGAAACCCCTGCCCTTTCTAGTCTTTCATAATGCTTCTCCCTATTATTGCTAATGGTACTGGAAAAGAAAAACAGATGATGGAAATAAAAATGTACAAAAGGAAGAGTTAAACCTCTGAGGTGGAAACTGAACTATCTAAAAAATTACATAGTAAATCTAGACTTTGTCCGACAGTTATTGGTGAGCTCTCAGCAGGTTTAGAGTTATTTTTAACTGGACTGCAGAAATAATCTAGATTATATACAAATCTGACAAAAAATAAAAAACAGGTTCTACAGTAATTTTTCCTTTTTGGTACCGGGGCTGGAACCCAGGGGCATTCTACTTTTTTTTTTACCCCCAGGTGCTAGGGGGATTGAACCCAGGGGATTCTATCTCCGAGTTACACCCCCAACCCTATTTTTATTCTTTATTTTGAAACAGGGTCTCACTAAGTTGCGGAGGCCTCACTAAGCAGCTGAGACTGGCCTCAAACCCAGATCCTCCGGTCTCAGCCTCCCAAGTACTGGGATTACAAGCATGCACCACCATGCCTGGCTTGGCATTCTACTTCTGAGCTACATCCCATCCCTATTTTATTATTTCATTTGGAA
>PVLC010037948.1:0-14879 GCA_004027655.1 Graphiurus murinus
ACAAGATAGAAAGGATTCTGACCAGAGATAAAAACTCATGTAACTGCTGCTTACGTGCATTAGCCAGAAAATCGAAGAGGAAAGCGCTCAATTCCAATGATTCCTTTTTTGAAAACAGAAAACTGGATCTCAAGAAATAAAGGCTAGATATAATCTTGCTATCTCCAATCTACTTGCCAAGCCCCTATTGGCTTCTTAGAAAAATGTACTTTGCTAAACTGACATAAACATCAAAATGTAGTCTTACATGAAGTCTACAAACTAAGCCACATGGGAACCACATACGGTGGATGAAAGATAATTTGTGTTAAAAAGGCTGGGTGGGAGAGACAGCATGAATATCCTCAGAGACGTTAAAATTAAAACACAAAAATGGAGTTTCCATTTTTTCCTTGAAAGATCTCTTTAAGGAAATGTAGAACCAAAAACTATTACTGTGAAAAAAAGAGCATTTAGGGAAGTTTTGATGTATTCAGGGCTATTAAATGGTGATTTATTCCTCTATAATATGAACTCTTTCTTCAGGAGAAATACCCATGTACTTCAAAATTTTGAAATAACAGCCTCCTACTCTAGCCTGCCATGGAAGCATTTATAAATTGTTCATTCTGAATGATTCTAAAAGTTTGAACACATCAGAGAAATCTGTATTTTCCTCTTGCTAACTGGGCTATTAGGTAGAATAAAACTTCCTGCTCAGTAATCTGATGAATTCCAAGGAATCAATAGGCCACCTAGCAACATCTTAGTGTGAATAACAGCATTTTTTTTTTTTTTTGAAAGGCAAACTAAGCACCAGCTGGTATAATCCAAAGAGAGTGTGTGCTGGGTGTGGTGGCGCACACTTGTAATCCCAGCATTTGGGAGGCTGAAACCGGAGGACCCAGGTTTGCGGCCATCCTCAGCTACCTAGTGAAGCACTCCGCAACTTAGTGAGACCCTGTTTCAAAATAAAGAATAAAAAAATAGGGCTGGGGGTATAGCTCGGAGGTATAATGCCCCTGAGTTCAATCCCCAGTACTGCAAAAACAAACAAACAAAAACACAAAAAACTAAAAACCAAAAACCAAAAAAAACAAAGTGAATGTGTGAGCTCCCAGTCTGAAGCTCCAGCCCAGAAAGTGAGATCAAGCAATTTCAGCTCTTATAGGACCTGGAGACTCAGCAGGAAAGGCATTACGTCCATTCTCCCCAGGCACTTCATTTGTTCTACAGGGGAAGTATCATGGAGCACTGGAGTCAGGGAGGTGTCTACCACATGGCCCATACCTCTAGAGGTTGAGAGTATGGGGAAGTAGACAGAAAGCCAACTAACAAAACCCAACCAGCAATGCTAAGGGCTGGTATAGAGATGACCTAGGAGGCCACAAGAGGAACACATTCACGCTCAGAGCACAGTAACTAACTAGCCATCTCATCTTTATGGTCCTGGAAAACTTAGCAACTTCACTGTGCTTGTGGTTACTTGTAGCTTCTTCCAGAAATCTCTGCATGTGGTTTAGCATGATTAATTGGGATAGAAATGTCACTCATTGCTGGGCGTGGTGGCATAAACCTGTAATCCCGGTACTTAGGAGGCTGGGGCATGAGGAACGTAGGTTCGCAGCCAGCCTCAGCAACTTAGTGAGGCCCTCCCCAATTTAGTGAGATCCTGTTTCAAAATAAAAAATAAAATAGGTATGGGGGTATAGCTCAGAGGTAGAATGCCCCTGGATTCAATCCCCAGTACTTCAAAAAAAAAAAAAAGAAAAGAAAAAGAAATGTAAAGAAATGTCATTCATTTATATTCTTTAACACACACAGACACACACACACACACACACACACACACACACACAGAGGAAAGGCACCAGGAAAGAGTTGGAGAAACAAAAACAAGAACCTGAGCTAAGCTGAAAAGCTAGGGCCACAGGCATCTGTATCAGCCTCTCCCACTTCTGCTGTTTGCTTAACAGTGCACTTTTCACATCAGAGAACAATTTGTTTTATTTTGCTTTAATTTTTCTTTTGATCCAGTCAAGATAGGTGCAGGAAAATAACCTCTCCCATTTCAGGGGCCGGAACCTGATTGACTAGGCCAGTTCTTACTACCCACAAAGTTGGATAAAGAGGGCTGAACATGACGGACTTCAGTGCCCAATATACTCAGCAACACATAAATACTCATGAGATTGGAGTGCATGTTTTCAGAGCACAATAACTGACTAGCCATCTAATCTGTATGGTCCTGGAAAACCTGACAGGTAGAACAGTAGCATGAGCCCACTTAGTTGTCTACTTGGGTGAAGGGGCAGGGGCGGGGAGTGAGGGGAGATCATTTGGTGCAAACAGAATTAAGGAAAGGCTGATTTAGAAATCCAGGGAGGGAATGACCTTGAGATTCCTGTGAGGGGTAGGACACAGAGGAGAGAAGAAGCAAACTTGAAAAGAAAAGGGGGAAGTGTAGAGGTAGAGATCCCAGAAGATCAAATCTGGGCCATCATGTGATACTGCCTCCCATGACATGGGCCACAGATGTCTGTTATAGATATAATTAAGATGTTTTTAAAACACTGAGGTAAATTATCTTTCTATGGCAAGAACCAGTGGGTGCCCCTTTAGTGATGAGGTGATAACGTTGCTTATAAAGCTGAGTACCTTCTGTGTACCAGGCATTATACAAACACAGGTATAACTCAGTTACTCTTCAAAAACAGTTGTGACAGAGTATTTTACTATAAATCAGTCTTATGCCTAAGCCTGTGTTCTGCAAGAGCAGGGGTGACAGAATACAAGAAGTGATAGAGACTTTCTTGGTATCTCTCAGTGCCTCTGACTACAACTTATTGACAAATGAAAGCTGATGATGTCAAATTCTCAATACCATAGAAAAGTGCATTAGCTTCTAAGAGTATTAACTTAGAAATCACCCTAGAGCTGGGCAAGGTGGCACCCACCTGTAATCCCAGCCACTGCAGAGACGGAGGCTGGAGAATCTGAGTCCAGCCTGGGCAACATAGTGAGACTCTGTCTTGAAAACAGAAAACAAACAAACAAAAAAAGATGGAAAGAAAGAAAATAAATCACCCAAAACAAAGAATCGCCTACATGTATCAAACAGCGCCTTCTAAGCCGGCTGCTGCTTAGGGCCTCTACTAGGTGTTCAGAGCCTCGCCAGCCACATTCCAGAAGGAGTGTTGCTTTAGTTTGTAATCTCCTTATCCACCACTTGCTCCACCTTTGCAATCAAAGCTAATCAAAACTAGTCTGAGTGAGTCAGCTGCGAAAGCCTGTTCTTACCAGTGGGTTGTGTGGTGGGAGAGCACACAGATGGAGTTTCCTTTTTAAATGAAATGTTTTGGCACTAGCCTCTGTCAAGAGCTTTCCCTTGTTTCCATCTGGTTTTAGCACTGGAACGCATATGTGAGAGAATGGAAAAAGAAAACTCTGTTGGCGTGCTAAACCACTAGAAAAGCTGAAGTGGCTGACCGCACATCCTCTGAATCCTTAGAGATTAGAACACTCCGCTCAAGGAATGTTGTCACATTGTTTTTAGGAAAGGGAGAGTTCTGTTCCTCAGACCTAGCCCTGTCCTGGAAAAATAAAAAATTTATGTGTGTACTTTCAGTTGGGTGTGGTGGCACATGCCTCTAATCCCAGTACTTGGAAGGCTCAGATAGAAGGATCACAGGTTTGAGGCCAGCCTCAACAACTCAGGGAGACTCTCAGCAACTTAACGAGACCCTATTTCAAAATAAAAAATAAAGTAGGGCTGTAGATGTAGCTCGGAGGTAGAATGCCCTTGGGTTTAGCCTCCAGTACCAAAAGAAGGGTGCACTTTGGAGTTCAAGGGGACTAAGTGGGTCTCAACTCCATCCTTCTCTAGTCACCTGACACTGGGCAGTGAATTTACTGACTTTTAGCCTGGGTAGTTTTATCCGTAAAGTAGAAATAAGAAAGGAAGCTGTTGTGAGGATTAAACGAGATGATGTGTGATAATTGCTTAGTTATCAACTGTTAGACTCTCCTATTCACAAAGCCTTGGAAAAGATAATCATCCTTGTGACCAGTCTTTACAGGAGGATATTTCTAAGAAAATCCTCCTTCCTAATTTTTTTAAGACATTTACTTTTTCTAACACACAACTGAACAAAACAAATTTGTATGTGGCCAGGTCTCTATCAGGAAACACCATGAATTTTCCCGAGGAATTAGTTTTTCTAAGACTCAAATACATCTATTAATAATGTCTTCTAATATGTGGATTTAATAGCCCAACAGTCACCCCCTAACCCAAAATCAACCAAGGCTTAAAATTATAGGAGGTCATAGTTAATACCAAGAAATGATTAACACTACAGATGTGTGAGATGGTGGGGGAAAGATGTTTGGGTTTCAAAGTCTTCTCTTACACAACAACTCCTTTGCCTACAAGAGGAGGAGAGCAGAGAATGTTGGATAGGGGAATAGGAGCTAGAATCAAACTACTTGTGTTCAAATTCTTGTTTTGTTACTTACAACCAATGATCTTGGACAAGCTAATTCATGTCTATGCACAGTCTCCTCATCTATTATCCACCGCATAGTGTTATTGTAAGCATTAAATGGATTGATACCTGGAAATTGTACAGAAATGCTTGATGCAAGAACGAATCCCACTAATCCCAAGGTGGACTGGTGGCACCTGGACTATAATGAGCACTGAAGCATGGAATGAGTGCGTGCCCAGTGCTACTTGACCCTTGGTGGCACTTGATGGACAAATCTACCAGGCTAGAAAACATATCAGAAGAAAACTCTATCCTTTTAACTTCAATGTTGCTGTTGTTATAGATATTTGAATCAAATGTATCTGTGTGTATATCACAGAAGAGACAAATTCTCAATAAACGGCATAACAGAGAATATTACATTTTTATAAAATTAAAAAGGAAATAGGAAAATTCATAGGAATAAGGCACTGGAATAACTATTTTTTACTGCATTGTCTTCTAGAGTTTTATGGCTGGATTTACATACCAAATATCTATCATAAAGAGATAAAAGGCTTACCTTGACAAATATTCCAAATGTAGGAAAGTCTCTTAATCAACAACCTTAGATATGAGACAGGAAGATAGTGTAGATCAAAAGTGGTCCATGTCTCTACCAATTCTAAAGAGTCAGAGAGGAATCTGCCCCTTAAAACACTACACCTGCTCCTGAGCCAAGTCAGAAGAATTGAGGTGCCAATGCAATATAAGCATGGCCATTGGGGTAAGGGACTGGGTGGATTTTGAATTCTTCTACTTTAAAATGGTGACTCCAGAGGGGTCATGACCTCTGTTAACACTGGTTCCTTCATCTGTAAAATGAAGAATATCCTATCTAATTGATAGAGATGCTATGGGAATTAAATGGGATTAAAGCAAATAATACAATTGGTGGATGCTTATTATCTTCTATATAAGTTTCTAAAATTTTTTATATTTCCAATAATATTTTCCACTTCTGTAATATATATATATGTGTGTGTATATATATATGTGTATATATATATATAATTATACTATAGTTGTTTTGCATTTTCTCTTCACTGATAATACCTTTATAGACCTCTTATTTCAGTGTGGATTTGTTTATTTTTTCTTAGATAAAAACTCTTGGAAAGTTAACTCACCACAACTGAATAAACCTTGCTTTCTTCCCTTCTCTCTCTTCTAAAACTTATAAACTTTGAGAATAGATCCAGTCTGAATTAGAAAGTAGATAGAAGGAATATCTTTCTTATGCCAGATCATTGACAATTAAACATGGCTATCCAAATTCCAATAACAACTTATAAAGGATTTTCCCAAACTTTTATAATGTTTAAGTGTCCATTTTGACATTAAAAACCTGAATTTCTCCCTATATGATATACATGGAATAAATATGGGTTTCGGTATAAAGCTTCCAATGAAGTTCAGAATCCTGGAACGTTGGAGCCCAAAGGAACCTCAATCTAACTACTCTGAACTTGTCAACTGAATAAAATTGAAGCCCCCAAATATCCAGAGATTTGACCATGGCCAGAAAACAAAAAGACTAAAAGTACTTTTAAAATAAAACTGAGTACCACACTCATGCCATTATGTTAAATATTTCAATAAGACAATCAGCATATAACTTCCCCAAATAGTGAAAGTTCTCAACCTTAGCTTCAGAATCTTTTGCATTTAACACTTTCAAAATACAGATAAACTTCCCCATGTGCCTTGATGCTGAATTAGTAGGACCAAGATGGAAGCTGGTCACCTGTATTTGGAAAAGTTGTAAGAGGTTATTCTAAGGAATACCTGTGATTAACAATCACTGAGGCAAAGGGCAGTACTGCCAGGTTATTCACTCTTAAACCAGGGCATTGCTTTCCATGGAACCCATTTGCATAAATTATTTCATCAAAGAGCATTCAGATCTTTTTAAAACACTAAGACAATTTTGCCCTTTCTACCAACCTAAAATCATTTTGAAAAGACTAAGGTTTTCTGGTTCAGCAAAATATGTAAAAGAATGTAGTAATCACAAAAATAAAAGTTCCCACTGCTCCTTCTGTGGGGACAATGCATAGCAGCCAAGGCAAGATTTTTATCCATTATTAATATGAAAGCTAACATCATGCATTACTCATACTGAATTAAAACAGGATAAAAATAGATCATAAACATGAAATTACAAAAAGTTTAGTAGGTAACTGCACTCTAATCATAAGCTGATTTTAACTTAGCATGTTTCTAGTTTAATTTTATAGACCCAAATTATCATGGAGGGGACAAGTGATTGATTGTTGTAGGTGGTGTTTGCTTTATGCTTTGAATGCATTATTGGTTCTAAATTGTAAATAAAGTCTACACTATAATCAGGTATGTAGTGAGCCATAAATCCAAATAGCATCCTCCATTAAACATGTATTCATACCTAGCTATGCGCTAGGTGCTATAAAGAACTTAGAACAACACATCCATTCTGGTCTTTGAGCAACCTAATTATTTTTTTTTCTTTCTTTTGTAGTCAACATAATGCTTTTGAGATTTATTTATGTTGCTGCTTTTGAGATTTATTTATGTTGTCATATTGGTAGTTCACTTCTTTTTATTGTTGAGTAGTATTCCACTACATAAATATGAAATAAATTGTTTACTCAATTATGTGGAAATTTGAGTTATTTTTTATTTTTTGGTTATTATGAGTAAAACTCATGAACACTGTGTGCATTTTTTTTTTTTTTTTTTGCGGTACTGGGGATTGAACTCAGGGGCATTCTACCCCCGAGCTATACCCCCAGCCCTAGTTTTTATTCTTTATTTTGAAACCGAGTCTCACTAAGTTGCAGAATGCCTCACTAGGTAGCCGAGGCTGGCCGCAAACCCGGATCCTCCGGTCTCAGCCTCCCGAATGCTGGGATTACAAGCGTGCGCCACCACGCCCGGCTACTGTGTGCATGTTTTTATGTGGACATGTTTTCATTTCTCTTGGGCATATGCCTAGGAATGGAGTGTGTTTGACTTTATTAAAAGCTGCCAATTATTTAACTAAATAGTTGTATTATTTCTATATTCCCATCAATATGAGAGCTCATATTGATCTACATGTTTGCCAGCACTCAGTATTGTCAGTATTTTTATTTTTTATCATCGTTGAAAAGAAAAGGTGGAAACTAATACTTTAAGAATGTTAATCATAGAGGCATCTAGGTGCATAAGCACTAGTACAGTCTTCTAGAAGTCAATCAGGGAGTCCCATGAGAAACACTTAAATTCTGTCCCAAGACACCAGGAGTGAACTAGAAAGATTACTTTTCTCCTCACAGAATTACAGCTAAATATCCCAGGAAAGATCATCTCATTCTCCCTACTCCAGCATCTTTTTCAGATACCTTCACAGGGTATATAACCTACTCTTATAATAATAAAACTTATGATATTAGACCTCCACCTCTCCAGATTATAGATTATACTAGATACCAGAAAAAATCTACATGAAGAAACTTTAGTAAAAGACATTTTAGATGCATAATACACTCAGGCATATTTTGGCAAGCTTTCAAAGTCATGATATTCCCCCACTCTCCTTTAAAAAAAACAAACAAACAAACTTAAAGCTTCATGCTGTTTGAAGAGGAGTTAAAAAGTATTTGCAGGCCTTGCCCTAATTTGGGCAAAGTTTGTCTGTTCAAAATGAATAGCTGGTCTTCATCAACCAAACCACAATGGTTGAAGGGCCTGGCCTCCCAGAAGGCATAGGGAGTTCTCACTAACAGCAGGAAGGAGACAGTGGCTCCATAGCTCAGCTTTCACTTCACAGCCTCCCATGTGTGGTGAGCTGCAAACAGCTCATCTCCAGGCTGAACAGGAGAAACTCAAAATCCTGCTTAGTTTGTTAATGAAGATGCCATTACCCTTGTGTGGAATGCCTGATCACCAACACAGTCCTCTTTAAAACAGTAGAAACCCGAATTTTCTAGAAGTTCTTGGTTCTTCCACTAAAACCAAATTCTCCCCACACGTTTGTCTGGATTTTTCCTTTTGGGGCTTTTCATAACTAACAACTGTTTGTTTTAGTGAGTAACATTAATGTCCACTGTTTCTTCCCCAATGAACTAGGTGAATTGCATGCATTTTCCACTTAATAAATATCTGGCTAATTCATTGTTCATCAGAACATTACCCTATTAGGACTGATAATGTTGCTTTATCAGGACTGATATGCCTTAATAAATATCTGACTAATTCATTGTTCATCAGAATATTGCCGTATTAGGACTGATAATATTGCCTTATCAGGACTGATATGCCTTTAAGCTTCACATAAGTTGAAAAACAAAGGTGATACTACTTCGCCACTCATAAGAAAAAAAAAATCCATCTGCAAAAAACAACAGGTGTCAAAGTTGCCTGGCCTTTTGCTGCCCCAATTTCTTTATACTATCTGCTGAAATGTCAGATCTACTTTATCTATCTACCCTCTCAAAATTCAAAACCATGAAAAGGATGAAGACTCAGAACAGATTTTCCTCCATTAGAATGCAACAAAAAAGCAATCCTCGTGGTTTCAGACTTTAAAACCTAAAGGTCTTGGTAATTTGTAAAGGAAATGCAGTTATCCAATAAGTCCCAGGTCATTATCTTCTATGGCAGGGGAAATGGTTATGCAATTTCACGGAGATGAGGTTGTCAGAGTCCCCAATATCACTCTCTCAGACTTTATGATCAGAAATAGGCAGATAATAGTATATGCCTAACTCCAAGAAAACAGTTCTCTTTCAGTTATAGGTATATACTAGAAAAAAATCAACGGGCTCTGGACCATCCACCTTTCCTGCAACTACCCTATAAGATAATAGCAACAAAATACTGAGAGAATAGAGCTTAATAAAATTGGAACCATTATGTGTGCCCAGCCAATGTTCATACCAGCCCAAACACAAAACAAAATTTGTTGGCATGTATTCTATACATTACTAGTATAAGCAAAATCTAGAATCTAAATTTAAGAATATGAAAGTATTTTTAAGATCTTAATCTTATTAACAAAATACTAGAAAAGGTATTAGTAAAGGCTACTTCTTTCTTTTGCTTGGTCTTTAGATATTAATTGAGCTCTTACTATATGCCAGGCACTGCTTAGCACACTAAAGATATACAAATGTCTTCTAATAATAAACCCCCAAAATTTTTTTGTGAAGCTGGGGTGGAACACAGGGCCCTTCTACCTCTGACCTACAACCCTAGTCCTATTTTATTTTTTTAATTGGAAACAAGATTTCACTATTTTTCAGCAGGCCTCACTAAGTAGCTGAGGCTGGCCAGTAACCTGTGATCCTCCTGTCTCAGCCTCCCAAGTACTGAGGTCACAAGCATGTGCCACCATGTCCGGCATAATAACCAAATTTTATCAACCTAAATCTTATTTGGTAAAAAGAGACCAAATGCTTCAAGGTTAATTATCTCATGCTCATTTAAATAAGAGCTTTCTAATAACCATTGAAAAGTCATTCTTACCAAAGTATTATGTTCTTATTTCATTTTAACCTAAGATAAAGTCATAAATTCACATGTTCTTTCTGATAAAAAAGTTATTTCTATCTTGAAGTGAATTCTGATAAACTTAAGTGATCAGAGCCTTAATTTTTTAAAAGAGCTAAAAACTAGCCCATAAATAATTTATTCACAAACCACAAGTGGGAAAAAACATTTTAAAGATTAATTAAGAGAAGCTTAATTCTTCCATCTCCCTAAAACAAGATATATTATCAGAAATATTATAAATGCCCCAGGTGTTCAGATTAGCATCACCTATAATTCCATGGAAAATCCATCCAAATTTTATCTCAAAAAATTTGGTATCAATCCACAGTAAATCCCATAGATCTCCTATAATCACAAACAGAGAGAAATAATAATCCAACAAAATTCTAAGCTTAATAAAATAGATGTCTTTTTTTGACAAGGCAACTGCTCTCAGGCAAAGCAATGATTTGGAAATTGAATCTCACATTCCATAAGGTGCCAATATTTATCTCAAGGCAAAATATTACTAATCATTGGCAATGATCTAGAAAAAGAAAGTCAATGAAACTCAGACTGCCAATAATGACAATTGCCAAATACGAAGAACTGTTCTAAAACAAAAGTCCTCAGAGAATAGAGCACCTCCTCTGAAGAAAGTATGGACAAATAAATGTTTGCTAACCTCTTTGCAGAAACTCTTCATGAACTGAAAACTGCATTAAAATTGAACTTCAATACTTTTCCATGATAAGGTGACCTCAAAAATAGAGATGCCCCGAAGTAAATAAGGATCAGAGGAAGACCATAGAGAGGACAGAAAAAAAGAGTGGAAAAGCAAGAATCTACAGAATGAAATGACCCTCCTGAGAATTGACTGGTGTAAAACAGAAGTCGTTTTAATAATATGAATATCTGGTTTTCATTACCTGACAGGCAGATATAAGTTAAATATTCGCCTTGACCCCCGGTTGCCAAGAAAGGAATCTTTTTCTTTGTCCTCCTCTTGACTTGGACAGCTCCCAGCATCCTTTCATCGAGAGGTGCAAAAATTTCCTTGCTGATGGCAGATTTGGCACTCATTGTAGAACAAGTGAGGAGGGCACACAGTCAATTTTCTAAAGGAGAAAACAGAAAGGAAATGTTGGAATTGACAATATCATAGGAACTTGTATAATAATGAGGACCAAGCTGATTTGCAAGGTGAAATACTTTTCAATTTGCAGATTAACCTCTTACTTGCTTGGAATGCATTACAGAAACATTAAAAGCAAGGTTTCATATTTGTAATAGCTACAAAAATACAAAAGAGAGATAATAACTAATTTTTCACTGAAAATGTCAAACACAATGTTGAGAGTCACATCCTCAACTGCAATGTACAAAGCTTGTTGATTTCTATCCCAACTGTTCCTTATTCTAACTGGCAATCAGTATCCACCCTATTCCTATTCTGTAAGACACATGGTTTCACACTTCCAGTTAGGAGTCTTTCTACTGTCTAACATTCCTTAGGTCAAGAAGTTTTTTTTATTCTTTTCCAAATCTCCTTTAACTCTAATGTAGAACTATTCCTCTAGCTCCGTTCATAGTGGAAATAATATCATGTCCTCCATAATAGCTACATGCAACAGAAGACCATTAATTCAGTCACCTTTCAGCTGCCTTTGGGAATGAACTTTTACTTATTAGCCTCTTACAATGCGTCCTATTTTTCAGTATTCCTTCGCCTCTAGTAGCCATGCTCTGGACTCTTGCCAGATTCTCCATATTTTCCTTCATCTACAGTGGACACAGAATTCTAAAAAAGTATCTGACTAATGCTAAGTATTTTGGAAATGTTACCCAGCAGTTCCTACATGTTCTACTCCTGTGGTTTCCTGGCAGTGGGTGCCCAATAATTAAGAAAATAAAACAGTATGTTGCTGACTCAGAATGAGTCCCCCCCCCACACACACACCCAACTTACACATACACAATAACCATGCTATATTTAGTTTCCCAAAAGCTGTACTTCTCTAATGGTCTTAGTTCTACTGTGTTTGTTATGTTAGAGGTCAATTTGAATATTAACCCTGCCTCCACATAGCTCAACATTAACTTAATTAACTTGCTCTATTCCATCACTCTGTTCACAAATAGCCCCTGATTATTGAATCACTAACCAATATTTGTTCAAGCAATTAAAAAACCAGAAATAAAGATGCAGAGAAAGGCTCTGGGCTGATCATGCAGGTTGTGTAGAGTATTCAGAGATCCTGCATATGGATCCCATAGTTACACTTAGTAACAGCAGCTCAAAGACTTGATCAGACTGCTGTAAAATTGAGTCAATCAGCAAACAAACATCTATGACACGCCACCTTATGTTCAGTATTAGAGAAAGAAGAAAAAACTAAGATGTTCTCTGTCCTCCAGGAGCCAACTGCTGTCTGCATCAAAGATTTTGCTCAAATCTCAATGACTGATGATGCAAGACTATGAAAGCATCTTTCCCAATGCAAGATTCACAAATGCTACCAACACAGCTGGCCATCTGTAAATCACCAACATCTATAACACCTGGTGGGGAAATGCAGTAAAAGAGCATCCCTCTAATTAAAGAAAAGTTTCCTAGTTTTAATCCTATAATACAGCATGCTTTCCTAGGGACACCTAGAAAACCTCAACTTGTACACCAAGAGTATCTATCGGTAGATGCAGAGATTAAAGATCTACACTCAGATCTCCCTGTGCTGTGATCACAGGGATCATTGCTGGCAAGTTCTTCATGCTGGCTGAGAAAAACATGACAGTGGTACAGGAGGGCCTGCTTTCCAGTATGCTGACCACTAACTGATATGTTGGGATTTCCTACAGGTTAGCAAACAGAACTCCCTCACCATGACTTAAACTTTCTAAGAAGGGTATTATAATTTACCAAGGATGTATTTTCAAAAGACAGGAACACACACTAGTTCTTTTCTGGCTCTGCAGCCTCTCACCTCTCACCATTTAGGAACACAGAGAAAAGTAGTAGTAGCCTGGTGGCTTCAGATCATTCTGTAATCAAGTAGAAGGCAGTATTTCTTCTTCCCCAAAGCATCAGGCATTCTCTAACTAGTGCCTTCCCAATGGGGATGGCTTTTGCTTTTGCATCTCGGATTCACATTTTTCTAAAACTGTGGTTAAAAGAAATAGAAGTTATCTCTTTATTGTGTAAAATCTATCAGAAAAAAAAAGAGATATAATTTTACCAAAATCTTAGGAAATCCTTCTTTTGAAAAATTGAGAAGTGGAAATAATCTTTTGTTGTTTTTTTTCATATTGATAGTCAGTAGCCAAGAACAAATGGAAAAAAAAAAAGAGGAAAGATAAAACCAATAACTTTATTGAGCCCAAGTTTAGAATTAAATAAGCCCAGGTTCAGATTTTAGTTCCAGTACATAAGACCTATGTGATTTGTATGTATATCTCAAAATTCCTGACCCTCACTTTACTTACTGCAATATGGAGATACCTTCAACTATCTCCTAAGAATTAAACTTAAACAATGTATGTAAATGACTGATTTCAGTGCCTGAAAAATAAAAAAGAAACTTAAATGTGGAATATTTTATTAACTCTCCTACTTTCATATGAATAATAAAAGAATCTCGAAACTTAAAAAAACTGAATAAAAGTAGCCACCCACACTAGAACATATGTATAAAAGTGAACCTCAACTTTATTTCCCAAAGCCTCACTTTTCTCATTAATGGATATGAAACTCTCTACCCATGAATTAATGGTCCCTTATGTGGAAATATCCAGACTAAAGGTTTTAAGGATGAGGCTTCATCATCAGGAAATTCAATAGTAGGAGATTATGTTTATTGTATGGGAAATTATCAAAAGTTTCTGTTCAGAGCAATGATATTAACAGGACTATGTGTTGTTTTTGTTTTTGTGGTACTGTGGATTGAACCCAAGGGCATTCTACCTATGAGCTATACCCTCAGCCTTTTTTTTTTTTTAATTTTTTGTTTTGAAACAGTGTCTTGGTAAGTTGCCGAGAATCTCGCTAAGTTGCTGAGGTTAGTCTCAAACCTGCAATCCTCCTGTCTCAGCCTCCCAAGTGAGTATGTTTTAAAGTCCCCCTGGGAATGGTAGTGGACCCTAGATCAATAGGGAAAGAATCAGAAAAGAAAAGGGTTACTATTGCAGCTTTGTGGCAATAATTTTTAAGATTATTTCTATAAGAATGTCTCAAAGCTGGTGGTGCATCTGAATTCAGCATGGAGAGCTTTTAAAAATTGCAGACTCTTGGGTACCTCCTTCATACTCACCATATCAGAACCTTGGGATCTGCATTTCAAATAATTCTAATGAATTCTCAGGCTGCCATGCAATCAGCCTGCCAACCAAATTAAAAGCCATTAGCCTAAAGAGGCACTAGAAACTGGACTAGCTATGTAGTGACAGGAATAAAAAGGAAGAATTATTTTAAAAGAGAATACAGAAAGACGGTGCACAAGATGCTTTTCCTCTTGGTTCAATCAAGCAGCTCTATTTGATTCTACATCTTTGTTGGTAAATCAACATCCAGCCCATGGCCAGGACTCCATTTGAAGGAAGCTAGATGAATACAACAACAATGATGCACAGTGACCACTTGTTACTCCAACCTACATCTCCCACGGAAGCTTTTTATCCCCCCTGATCCAGAGCTTCAATCTATAGGATATAATTACAGAGCTTTTCCATCCAAAAACCCAACCCACAATATGATTTGCAAGTCAAAGCAGCTGGCTGCCATAAGTGGTAGCTGCAGAAACTAATCACAGTTACTTTTGATTTCCCTCAAAGCATTTTTCATCTATCATTTTCTTACTTTAAGTCATCTAATTCATACAA
>PVLC010037949.1:0-15019 GCA_004027655.1 Graphiurus murinus
TTTTTTTTTTTTTTGCGGTACTGGGGATTGAACTCAGGGGCATTCTACCTCTGAGCTATACCCCCAGCCCTATTTTTTATTCTTTATTTTGAAACTGAGTCTCACTAAGTTGCGGAGTGCCTCACTAGGTAGCTGAGGCTGGCCTCGAACCCGGATCCTCCGGTCTCAGCCTCCCGAATGCTGGGATTACAAGCGTGCACCACCATACCCGGCTCCCAGTAGTCCTTTTTTATTTTGAGACAGTGTCTTGCTAAAGTGGCTGAGGCTGACCTCGGACCTGTGATCCTCCTGTCTCAGCCTCCCAAGTACTGGGATTACCGACCTGCACCACCACGTCTATCTTAAGACAGATCATTTTACTCATTCATTTGTTTATTGTTTTCTGCCCCTCCCCCCAGCACCTCCGGAAGATCTGTTTTATTTTATCGGTCTGTCCCTGTGTACCTAACACATAGTAGCTGCTCAAAAAAAATTGTTAAATGAATGGATAGGTGAAGCACTGGGCAGGAATACAACAGTGGCAAAAAAACCAAAACAAACAAACAAAAAAAACAGCCCTGTGCCTCGGGGCTTAGCACGTGGGTCGGAGAAGGTGGCTCCTCGGTATTTGTTATTTGTCGTTCTCCGGCCCCTGGGGGAGAGGCGCTGTGGTGCAGATGGTGTGCAGGTCAGGGGTGCAGAGACAGGCTTTCACCTTCTTTAGCAGCCCTCCTAGGAGCCAGGCCGGAGGTAGGGCAGGGCCCCGGGGCAGTGTGAGATCCAGGAGGCTGGCTGGCCTGTCTCGTTGCAACTCAGTTCTTCCTTTACTGCCAAAATAATGCAAGTTCCCCTCTTCTTGGGTCTCTGGTCTGGGAAATTTAAGAATAAAATAGAAGACTGTAGAAGGGTGGGTATAGCGGTATAAAGATTTATTTTAAGCCAAGGGAAGATAGAAAGCAACCCCTACACACACACGCACACACACACACACACACACACACACACACACACACACACACACAGTGTGTGTTCTCAGAAGGTGAGCTTGTATCCCTTCCTGTACCTCCCCGTCTGCTCTTTCGTGATTGGTCAGACCTGGGTCTGGGGGACCTAATGCTCCTGGAGCAGTTGCAACCCTTCATTTGAATCCCTGCCTTGTGGGTTGGTGGGTTCTTCTAATATCCTGGCGGCCTCTGCACCCTCCCCCTTGGATCACGCTTGGGACTCGTCTACACTGGCTGTGCTCAGAACGTGAGAGCCCTCGGAAGAGGCCCAAGTTTTGTATTAACTCGCACTGTTGTCCCTGTATCTGTTAACCTTCCCTATTTCTCTTCTTTATCTAGATGGTTTCTTTTAACTCTTCCTGTTCCCAAGTCCTCCGTCCTGCCTCATTGTTTGCAGCTGTCACACCCAGCAACGATTTGTGGTGGCGCACACTTGTGATCCCAGTACTCGGGAGACTGAGACAGGAGGATCACAGGTTCGAGGCCAGCCTCAGCTGCTTAGTGAGGCCCTCTGCATCTTAGTGAGACCCTGTTTCAAAATAAAGAATAATAATAATAAAAAAAAATAGGACTGGGGGTATAGCTCGGAGGAATGCCCCTGGGTTCAATCCCCAGTACCGCAAAATAAATAAATAAATAAATAAATAAATAAATAAATAAATAAATAAATAAATAAAACAAAACAAAAATAGGACTGGAGTATAGCTTAGAGGTAGAGTGACCCTGTGTTCAATTCCCAGTACCAGAACAAAAGATTCTTTGGATGAGTGACTCCCCCCTGCCCTGAACCTGACACAGTGCAGCAGGATAGATGGAGGAGGCCTCAGTGTTGGTCCAGGAAGGAAGTCTTTGGTTCGTACCATCAGCGTGTGTGTAGAGGGGTCCGGGTCCATGGCAAGCCCCCCGCCCAAGGTGCATGATGGGAAATGGGACACGCGTAGGGATACCGTCCCTGTGCCACAGCAGCAAACCCTCCTGAGAAGGGCTAGACCACCAGCTGATGTCCCTATGGGGACGAGGCTGCCCGCTGTCCAGCCTATACCCTCGGGCTTTGCTGATCCCAGTCACCCAGGCCACCGTGGAGGTGGCCCCTGTGCGTGGGTGGCTGGCAGTGTCCCCGTCCTGCCAGGAGGCCCACCGCAGCCTTGGGACTCTCCCATGCAGGGCACGATGCCCTTGGACAATGGCCAGCAGCGGAGCCCGAGAATAAGAGACTGAAGGACCAAAGCTGTCACCAAGGAGCACAGAGGCTACCGTGTCCTCTGTCACTCCTCTGTCACCTGTGGTTCCAGCCTGGCTGTTGCAGGCTGTGCCCCCCCTTTCAGGGGCGCCCCCACAGCTCACAGAGGCAGGCCTTGGGAGAGCGTCCCGGCCCCTAGGGAGAAAAGGGCAGATGGCGGGGCCCCAGCACGGTGCTTCCAGAGGCTGCCCGTGCAGGCCGTGCCCTCCATCCCCTCCCAGACCACATCCAACACCCACGCCCGGAACGCCAGAGGCAGATCCATTCGTTGGAGACATCGGCCCGAGATCGAAAGCCACTTTTACTCCTGGGGACCCTCGGCATTGGATTCCAGGTGACTTTCTCTTCTCGGACAGCCTTAGGCCAGAGTCTGTCTCGGGAAATGAAGTCCAGTCCCCACCTGGTTCCTTAGTAGCAGGTGGGCTCCCTCTGTGTGTGTGTGTGTGTGTGTGTGTGTGTGTGTGGTACTGGGGATGGAACCCAGGGGCATTCTACCTCCAAGCCACACTCCCAGTCCTATTTTTTATTCTTTATTTTGAAACAGGGTCTCACTAAGTCGCGGAGGGCCTCACTAAGTAGCTGAGGCTGGCCTCAAACCCGGATTCTCCAGTCTCAGCCTCCAAGTACTGGAATTACAAGCGTGCGCCACCACGCCCGGCTAAGCGGGCTCCCTCTCGCCCACAGCTTGCCCACCACGGCCTCCGGTGCTCCGACCTGTCCCCGAGGGACAGGCCGGCCTCTGTGTCTCCCCCGGTAGGATGTGAAAGACCTGCTGCCCGCTGTAACCCGCAGGCTCGTCCAAGGCAGGAATTGTGGGAGAAATTTGCCAAGCGGAGTGAAATAAAGAGGCTTCTAGTGAAGGTAGAGGGTTGGTGCGGCTGATAAGAAGCTGTTTTATGGAGACTTTCATTCTCCAGGTTGAAAGGAGAACACTGTGTGTGTGTGTGTGTGTGTGTGTGTGTGTGTGTGTGAGAGAGAGAGAGAGAGAGAGAGAGAGAGAGAGAGAGAGAGAGAGAGAGATATGTGAATCAAAGCCTTTATGTCCCAAGAAGGCCAGTTTGGGTGAGAGAGACTGGTGGCGGTGGCGGTGTTGGCGGGGGCTGGCAGGGGCTGGGGAAGTCTGGTTGCCCACGGTCCCCATGGGGGCCAAAGGGCTTCTTGCCCCCCTTGGGCTGTCTCTGAAAACACCCCCAGAGCGAGCCTGCAGCCCAGAGCCTGCTGACCCCCTCCGCCCTGGCGGTATTCCTCCCTGGGTCACACTTGCCCACCCAGCACTGGAACTAGGGGCGGGGGCGGGGGGGGGGCAAGGACCCAGCAGGGGAGCAAAGAACACGAATGGAATTCTCTCCCGGATCCCGGAGTCTCCACTCCTTTTACACAACTTGGCTGAGAGGATGAGGCTCAGGGTAGAATACTGAGAAAAGGAATGAGCAGGCACAAAGAAAAAAAATTTTAAATTGCCTATTGATCTTTTCACTGGGTCTGCGGTGGATTCTGGTCCCTTCTCCTTCCGTATTTGCAAATGTGGGCTCCCCCCCCCCCCCTTGTTCCTGCTTCTTTGTGAACTGATTTTCTTACAGTCAGATGGTTGTGAACACACCCAGAGGTTTCATGCCCAGAGGTCCCAGGTGACTTTAGCTGTGCTTTCTCATTCATTGACCGAGAATGTTCCATACAACAACAGCTACTGCGAATCTAGCCGGCGTGCATGCATACATACATTTTTCCTTTATGAATCACAATAGCATCTTTATACTCTCACAAATGTTCTCATGCAGATGGGCAAGATGCATTATTTATCTATCTGCAGGCCATCATGAATGTGCATGTAGACTCCCCGTAAGTGACTTGCGGACCCTCAGGATCCGTGGCCAGCTTGTGAGGGGAGGAGCCAGGGAGAGGGCCCAGTGGTGTGTGTCAGTTTGGGGATGGATGGCTTTGGACCCTAGAGGCCCCGCATGATGAATAAGTCATCTGCAAAGTTAGTGGTGCTTTGTCATAATCGCTTCTAAATTCCTCCTTCCCTGGGTTATAGTCATTTCCTTAGGTTAAATGGTGCCCCCCCCGCCCACCCCATGCATGCTCTGGAACAGGTAACTTGTTATCCATCCCCTTGGCAATCCACCCACACAGAGGTCAGCAGAGAGCACCTGGCTGGGTGGGGAGGAGGCGGAACACAGGCAAGGGCAGGATGTCTGAGAAAGCTGGAAAGGACGCAGGGGCCCAAGGGCCAGGAGCCGTCCCGTGAGGTGCAGCGACTACAGTGAGGGCCACTGGGAAATCTCTAAAATGAAAGCAGAGCCGGGCGCGCTGCCACACGCCTGTAATGCCAGTACTTGGAAGGCTGAGGCACAAGGAAAACAGGTTTGAGGACAGCCCCAGCAATGTAGTGAGACTCGCAGCAACCTAGTGAGACCCTGTTTCAAGACAAAAATTTTAAAAAAGGTTTGATGGGGTATATCTCAGAGGTATTAGTATTGACCCAGTACAAAAAGGAAGGAAGGAAGGAAGGAAGGAAGGAAGGAAGGAAGGAAGGAAGGAAGGAAGGAAGGAAGGGAGGGAGGGAGGGAGGGAGGAAGGAAGGAAGAAAGGAATGAAGGAAGGAAAGAAGGAAGAAAAGAAAAAGAAAGGAGAGTCCTTGGGTAGAAATGGCCAGGAATGAGGTGGAGAGACACTGCGATCCGGCCTTCTTCAGGGTTTCACTAGGAGCCAGCAGGAAAACAGACTCTCCACTGTGAGCTCACCGATCTCAGCTCCTTCCTAGGGAAAGGTCTCACCTGTCACGGCCCCAGCAGGGAACGTTGTCCTACTGCTGCTGAAAGATCTTTCTAGAACCAGCCAGACCCCGTCACTCCCCTACAGTGGCTTCCATCGCTCTCAGACCCAAACTCCTGACGATGGTTGGCGGGCGGGGGATTCAGCCCCTGCCTGCCTCTTCCAACGTGTTCTGTGGTTCTTTCTCCTCCCGGTGCCCCAGCCCCAGGGCTCACCTTGCTCTTCTTGGGAGAAGACACAGCCCCATCCTGCCTCAGGGCCTTCGTCCTGACATTGTCACGAAAGCTTTCTCTCTAGACCTTTGCAGGGCCGCCTGCAGCCCACGATGCAGGTATCCCCTAGCAGGTCACCTCCCAGGAGGCCAGTCCTTATCTCTCATATTACTCTCATTGGCTGCATCGCTTTTCACTTTCTGAGATGTCCAGGCTTTCTAATTTGTTTATACGTTCATCATCCATCTCTTTCCCTACTACAAGACCCACCAGAACAAATGTGCCCTTAGAACAGAGCCTGGCATATAGTAGTCGCTCAATAAATACCTCCTACATGAATGAACAAACAGGGACAGGGCTCTCACTCCTGCGTGAGGCAGCCCCTGGAACTTTGGGAGACTTCTGGCAGGGAAAGCATTTCTTTCATTTACCAGGGCCGATTGATTAGTACTGGCTTCCTGGAGCAACACTAGGTTGAGAAAGGGTATGAGGTCACAGTCGATCTCTATAGGAGAGAGCTCTGTGATCAATTAGTAATGTCTGCCATGGGCAGATTCAGAAGTAATGGCACATGTGCCACATTACCTGCTGCACGTGGATTAGATTGGAAGCCCCCTGGAAATAAGAGAGGGTCCTCTCAGTGTCCTTTGCAAGCACTCTAGCAGCCGGCATGGGCGAGGTGCTCAGCCGTGATTGATGTCTGCTGATTGGTAACTGGAGATTGTTCGGCTTTGAGGTCCAGGCTCCTGAAGAGATAGGAGAAAACATCTAAGCCAATGGTTTTCAATATTTTAGAAAAACCTGCAGTGTTCTTTCTTCAAAAGACATCTTACTTGAAACCTGGTATGCGAGCAGATAAAAGCAAAGTTACCGTGGCTGGAGCTGGGTTTGGGGCCCTGAGCCCCATCTGCTTGTACCCATCTCCAGAGACACATCTGAGCCACCTTCCAGGAACTCAATGGTTCCCCAGAGCCCAGTCTGAGAACCATGAGTGAGGAACTCAAGGTGCAGAGAGGAGAAATGACTTACCCAAGGTCACACTGCAACTAGAGCTAAACTAGGAACGCTAGCCTAGACTCCTGGTTCAGTGCTCTCTCTGCCACATCTCCAGGGTCCTAAAAGCGGCAGGTGGCCTGGGCTTTGAGACCCTCCTTGGGACTGGGTGGACAGGAAAGCAGCCATCTCACCCAGACCCTGCGAGAGGGCACTGCCCCTCCTGGCACAGCCGCCAGGGGAGTAGGCTTCTGCTCTGTTTATCTTGCTCTCAGAACCCCCCAGGGCGAGGCATGGAAAAGCAGCTCCCTCTCCGACTGTGCTTTATTAATTAAAGCATTTCCCCTCTTTGGTAGCAGCTGCTTCGAAAGCACTCAGCAAATGTTTAATTCATTGATTCCGGGCTGGTCTCCCCAACTCCCCCTGACACCCGCTTCCTTCAAAGTGCTTTCCCGGGAAACCCTCCCGGCACGAGGCTGCTTCCCTGATTTCTCCGCAGAGCCCAGTCAAGCTGCCTTCCGTGCGGGCTCCTCCTCGGCCGCCCCGCTCCTCCTGGTGATTTGTTATGCAGCTGGAGAAGTCTGTGAGGAGCGGTCCTCCTCCTCGAGTACAGACGCTGAAGGGCTGCGATTGTTGAATGACTACATGAGCATTTAATGACCACCTTCCTTGGCCATTCAGAGGCCAAAACTGAGGGCCTTGATGACCAGTGATGCTGGTTAGAGGCTGCAGGTCCTCGAGGTGTGTGGTTGTGGGAGGAGCTGGCTCTGGGGGGGACCCAGGAAGCAACACCTGGGGGACCCCCGTCTTCTTCGCGGCTGTAGTCAGTAGAAGGGCCTGAAGCTGGCTCATCTCCTCAGGGTCACATGGGACCAGGGGAGGGTGGTCCCTTCCAGGCCCCTGGCTGGATAGGCTTATCTCAGCACCTGCACCTGCCCAGGAAGCCCCACCCCCACCCCAACTTCCCTCGCTCTAGAGACCCCATTGGAGATTCATGGCTGAGTCTCTCTAAGCCCTCTGGGGATGGGGAGCAGCGTACCCTTTTCTCCTGCCTGTCTGGGCTCTGCCGTGCTGAGGGAGGGGCCCTGGGCTGGTTCAGCCCCCTCCAGCCCCTGATTCCTGACACTCCTTGCTCTACCCCGGCCGTGGGTGTGTTCCCGGGACATTACCTCCAGTTCCCCCCCCCCCCCACTCAGGGAGGCATTCCAGAGCGTAGGGTGGTGACATCACCAGAAAAACCAAATTAGAACAGGAAGCAAATCCTGTGCAACCTGGGGGCCTCTGGGTTATTCAGAGCAGATACCTGGGGAGCGTCACCCTGGATGG
The DNA here is from genome assembly GCA_004027655.1 of Graphiurus murinus. Taxonomy (NCBI): domain Eukaryota; kingdom Metazoa; phylum Chordata; class Mammalia; order Rodentia; family Gliridae; genus Graphiurus; species Graphiurus murinus. The sequence goes on from PVLC010037949.1 coordinate 7,530, forward strand.
GACAAAGCGTAGGCGGCCCCTGAGGTTGGGGCCTCTGAAGAGGCCGGGCTGGCCCCCTGGCCCGGCCATGTGGGCTCCTCCATCAGCATTCTAGACCTGCTGATCGCACTCAGCACGGAGCCCCGCGGGGGGGGGGGGGGGGAAGGGGTGTGCCACGCTCTGAACCCCTGGAAAGTGCTCATGGGCTGTCTTCAGAGTGGCGCTGAGGGCACCAGCCCTGGCCAGCTACCACGGTGCTCCTGAGGCCTCACCTGGCTTGGGGAGGTGGTGCCATTTCATGGATGAGTAAACTGAGGCAGGCTGAGACTGACCTGCTCTGAGTCACTTGGTATGGGATGGCAAGCCGGGATTCACAATGGGTCTGTGACCCAAAGCTGGTGGGTCAGCTTTGAACCAACTCCAGCTGGATGGGGTAGGGGCGGGCCTAGAACACCACGGTGCTGGGGCCCACCCCCTACCAACCATGGCGTCCCCTGGGCAAGTTACTGAACCTCTTTCTGCCTCAACTTCCCCATCTGTCAAATAAAGATAATACCAACACTTACCTCCTAAGGTCACTGTGAAGGCTCCTTTATTCAGATGATAAGTATTCATCAAGTACCTAATGTGGTCCAGATAGAGGCTGGCCTTGGTGTGTGTGTGTGTGTGTGTGTGTGTGTGTGTGTGTGTGTGTGTGTGTGTGTGTGTGTAGATGGATAATACACACAAGGGGCCTGTTAAAAGGACAGAAGGAAGACCAGCAGGACAGGGGGAGACCCAAGCACTGGAGGGGGGCAGGGTCATGTGCCACTTTGGGATGGAGCAGTCTGGGGGGCAGGATTAAGCTGGGTATGGTGACACACGCCTATAGCCCCGGTACTTGGAAGGGTGAAATAGGCAGATCGCAGGTTCGAGACCAGCCTCAGCAACTTAGCAAGACTCTCAGCAACCTAGCAAGACCCTGCTTCAAAATAAAAAAATAAAGCCGGGCGTGGTGGCGCATGTTTGTAATTCTAGTGCTTGGGAGCCTGAGACAGAAGGATCGCAGGTTCACTGCCAGCCTTAGCTGCTTAGTGAGGCCCTCAGCAACTTAGTGAGACCCTGTTTCAAAATAAAGAATAAAAAAATAGGGTTAGGGGTGTAGCTTGGAGGTAGAATGCCCCTGGGTTCAATCTCTAGTACCGCAAGATAGATAGATAGATAGGTAGGTAGGTAGGTAGGTAGATAGATAGATAGATAGATAGATAGATAGATAGATAGATAGATAGATAGATAGATAGACAGACAGATAGATAGATAGATAGATAATACATACATACATAGGGCTGGGAGTGTAGTTCAGAGGTAGAACACCCTTGGGTTCAACCCCCAGTGACAATAAATAAATGAATGGCTACGCAGGGAGGGCGGGAAGGCCACAGGGAGCAGAGGAGCAAGCCACGCAGAGCCTGGAGGAGCTTCTTGAAGGAGCCTGAAGGAGCCAGCCCCAGTGTCCAAGGGCCGCTTGGCTAGCAGCCCCAGACATGGAGCAAATCGGGGCCTCCCTTGGGGTCTTCCTGGGGGCCTTGGCTCTCCTCCGAGGGGAGCCGGTGGTGAGCTAAGCCAGGGGAAGTGCCGGGCGATTGCCCAGTGCAGGCAGTTGGCCATTGGATATTTGTTATTCCTCTAAAACTATTCTCTTCTGTAAAGGAGCAAAGCGGGGTCCTCGCAGCGTTGGGAGTGAGAGCCCCTGTTACTCCTGAAGCAAACACCGCCACCCTCATGCATGTCCCGGACATGGAAGTTTCTTTCCCCATTCTTCCCAGGGAATTTGGCTCCTGGGTCCTGCTTCTGCTAAGAATAAGGGGCAGCCAGGCGAGGTGGCCCACGCTGAGACAGGAGGATCGCAGGTTTTCAGCCAGCCTCTGCAATTAGCGAGCCCCAATTTCGAAATAAAACATAAAGTAGGGCTAGGGGCATAGCTCGGGGGGTAGGGAGTCTCTAGGTTCAATCTACAGAGGCACAATCCACCAAAAAAAAAAAAATAATAATAATAATAATAAGGAGGTTTAGCCAAGTACAAGCAAGGAAGAGGAGGAGGAAGAAAGGGAAAAACAGAGGGAGGGGAGGCAGAAGAGTGGGGAGAGGAGAAGAAAGGAGATAGGATAAGGAATAGGAAGGAGGGGAGGAGGAGGGAGGAAGGAGGAGGGAGGAGGGAGGACCGAGGAGAAGGGGAGCACCCTCACAGATGAATGTCATTCGGCTCCCTCCGCTGGGGGATCCCCACGCGGCCCCTTCCCAGGGGGGGAATCTGAGCAACTTTCAAAGAGGTGGTTATTTTGGGCGGCAGCGTGATTGGGAGCTGGGAAAGCAGGAAATTGAGTGGTGATTAAGGTTGTAATAAGTTGACAACATCAAATATCATTACCCCCAGAACATGCAAATGATCACGTCTTTACCAGGATTTGCCGTGCAAATACCAATTAGCAGGGAGAGCGTTCTCCTTGAGAGGGGAGGTTGCCTCTCCTCCAGTGCCCCCTCCTGTCCCCGCAGGAGGGCCAACGAACAGGAGGGGACAAGGGGCCTCAACTCCCGGCTCCTGGGGCTCGGCCTTCCGCACTGCCCGCAGGCTGGGGAAGCTTCTTGGGCCAGCCTGGGGCTGCTGACCTGAGGCCCCACTGTCAGCTGAGGGCCACGCAGCCCATGCAGCCCGGGAGTGAGACTGGCAGGGCGGTGTTGAGGCGGCCCACGAGTCCCCCTGTCACTACCGTGCCTTGCAGACTGACCTCCAAAGAGGCCAAGCAGATGGCAAGGGTCACTGGAAAGGGGCCCATGGTACTTCCTCCTCTTGGCCAGATATTTACCCCCGGCCCTGTGCACCTGCCACGGAGCAGGCAGCCCCCCATCCCTACACACACACAGAGGACTGTGTCACAGCCTCTCTCCGTGGGTACAAGAGCTGGCAGAGGCAGAGACAGAAGGTGACGCAGTGTGAGGTGAGCAGTACCAGCGGCTGAGGCCACAGCAGACGTGAGTTGGGTCTTTGCTGTGGTGGTGGTGTGGGAGGCTGGCACAGAGCTTGGGCCAAAGCTCCGTGTGGGTGGAAGGGGAGGGGAGGGAGGGAAGGAGGTGGAGGGAGGGAGGGAGAGGTCTCTGGGGAAGAATGGCAGAGGCCAGAGTTGGAGGTGAGAAAATGTGTGCCGAGCCAGGCATGGTGGTGCATGCCCGTAATCCTAGTACTTGGGAGTCTGAGACAGGAGGACCATAGGTTAGAGGCCAGCCTCAGGAACTTAGTGAGGCCCTGTTTCAAAAAGAAAAGAAAAAGAATTAAAATAGGCCTGGAGGTGTTACTCAGAAGTAGAACACTCCTGGGTTTTTTCTTTCTCTCTCTTTTTTTTTTGCAGTACTGGGGATTGAACCTGGGGCATTCTACCTCCGAGCTACTCCCCCGGTCCTATTTTTTTATTCTTTATTTTGAAACAAGTTCTCCCTAAGTTGTGGAGGGCCTCACTAAGTAGCTGAGGCTGGCCATGAACCCCAATCCTCCTGTTTCAGCCTCCCAAGTACTGGGATTACAAGTGTGCGCTACCACGCCCGGCTATTTTTTTATTTGGAAACAGGGTCTCACTAAGTTGCTGAGGCTGGCCTCCTGTCTCAGCCTCCCAAGTACTGGGATTACAAGCGTGCACCACCACGCCCAGTCACTCCTGGGTTCTATCTCCAGTACCACATGCTGGTGCTCATACTTGCTCAGGTGCACACACACACACACACACACACACACACACACACACACACTCACACACACACTCACACACACACATACAAGAAAGAAAGGAAGAAGGAAGGGAGGGAGGGAGGGAAGAGGGAATGCGTGCTGAGTGCCGGGGTCCGTGTGTCCAGTATCTGCCTGTTCTAGCCAACCATCCAACTACACACCAACCCACAAACCAGGCCACCACCCATCTCTAGACCACCTTCCACGTGCCACCCAACCCAGCAGTCCACGTCACCAGTGAACCTGACCCCACTCCACCCTCCAGTCCATGAGTCCATGGGGCTAACCCAAAGCAACCTTCCTACCTGCCGTCAGGCCGCGAGCTTGCGCTCTGGAGCAGGTGGCCCTGGAGTGGGGGGGCTGTGGGTTGGGGGGGCACTCCCACCGTGCAGCCCCGGCCTCTGTGCCTCTGTGTCTCCCAGCTCTTGTCCTTGAAATGAGGGTGATAATTATATGTGAATTCCTGCCAGGAGTGGCCGGCATCTTGGGCGGACGCACATGGCTTCTCCAGCTCAGTGTCCGGGATGTAGCAAGTACTCAATCGTATGGCAGAACTTGCTACTTAGCTTGACCTGATTATTCCAAAGCCGAGGGGAGCCCCTCAGACAGCAGGGCCCCGGAACTGGGGCTGAGCTGGGGCACGGTTCATCTGCAGGGAGATGATGGGGGCCCAGCGGCCCATTTGCCTAGGTGCGAATGTGGGAGGGAGGAGACAGGTGCCCAGAGCTCTCCCCTCACCCCGCCCTCCCTGCTTCCCAAGGAGGTCCACTCGGGGTGGGGACCCCAGAGCTTGTCAGCAGGGAACGGGTCCTATTCTCAACTCTCCTCTTCCTCGCACTTTTGCTGATGGGCACAGCCCAGAGAGCTGGCCCGCCATCTTCTCCAGAGACACCCCCCCCCACCTTGCTGGCTGGATCCCGCCGCCCCCCCCCAGAGCCTGCAGAGTGAAAAGAAGGTCTCCGCAGGCCACGCCCCTCCAGCAGCTTCCATGTAGCCGCCTCGAGAAATGCTTTTGATCGTCGAGATCCAGGTTGGATTAGCCCACCAAATCCCCCAAATTCCTAGGGATTTTCTCTGATGTCTAAAGGCGCTCCCTTCCCCGGGCTCCCTGGAGAGACCCAGGTGGAGGCTCCCGGGCAGCCTGCTGCCTCGGTGGCCACTGAGGCTGCGGAGGCTGGTGAACTTGAGAGAGGATGTGGGGACCAGCGCCAGGCAGGCAGTTGTAGCTGTGCTCATGGCCTGCTGCTGCAGGGTCGGGCGCCCAGCCCGCAGTGCTGGGGCGGGGGCCGAGCGGTGGGTTATTAGCCCCGGACCGCCCGGCTGTCGGAGCTATTACAAGGCACAGTGCAATTTCATGCCCTGTTTCCTCCCTCCTTGGTCTGCAGTTTCTGCTCTATTTGTCCAAAATGAACAGAGATGAAGTGAAATGAATTACAGTCTTTTCTTCTCCTCTGCTGTCTTCCCCTTCTCCCCTCGCTCCCTCCCTGGCCCTCGGCAGCCGTTCCCCCCACCCCGCCCAGTGCTCTTTCGCCCAAGCCTCTTAGTCTCTGCTTCCCTCGTCCCCTCTCCTTATTCCATTAAAATCTGCAACTCGATGCAGTAGCCCATGGCATGTCTGCAATCCCAGTACTTGGGAGGCCGAGATAGGAGAATTGCAAGTTCGAGGCCAGTCTCTGTGACTTGATGAGACTCTATCTCAAAATAAAAAGAGCTAATCGGGCGTGGTGGCGCATGCTTGTAATCCCAGTACTTGGGAGGCGCTGAGACCAGAGAATCCAGGTTCTCAGCCAGCCTCAACTACTTAGTGAGGCTCTCCGAGACTTAGTGAGACCCTGTTTCAAAATAAAAAATAGGGCTGGGGGTGTAACTTGGAGGTAGAATGCCCCTGGGTTCCATCCTCAGTACTACAAAAATAAAATAAATAAAATAAAAAGAGCTGTGGGTGTGAGGCAGGAGGAATTCTTGAGTCCAGGAATTTGAGACCAGCCCGGATAACATAGGGAGACCCCATCTCCAAAACAAACTGTTAGGTCAAATGCCGAAAAGGACCAGATTGGACAAGGATCGGGGAACAAAATTTGATTCCAACATCTGCAAGCAGACAGGCTGAAACCAAAGATGGCGTGAGCCCTGAAGAACAGGGTGGGAGGACTATTTCTAGGGGAGGGGTCTGCAAAGCCCGCAGAGATCTGCAAAGCGCGCCAAGCCGGGTTTGGACACCCGAGGGGGTCCGTTTCAGGGGAACTAGGTAAGGTCCATCTTGTGGAACTAGGTACGGTCAGCTGGTCTGGCCCAGGAGATTTTCTTAACACAGTTGAGCCTCGGCAGAGGAACAGACCAGAAAAAGGCAAGGGGCCTCTGCCCCGGGGGTGGAAAGTTCCTGCACTGTGACCAGGCTTTCCTGGGATCCGATTCTATTATTCTATTGTCCTAACCTCTGAGCTGCACTCACAACCTTCTTCGTCACTACACTTTCCAAATTCCAAACCAGCGGTCGACAACTCAAATAATGCCTTCAAAAGAAGCACATGGGCAGAGTGGGCTGGGTGTGGCACAGCAGGGAGCGTGAGCACTGTGGGAAACTGCTTCGGGTGCACTCGCCCCCTGGGTACACAGTCCAGCACCCAGTTACCCTGTGGGATTGTGGCCCAGCATGGCCGGGTTTCCTTGCGGCGCAGGCATATGATAGATGTGGGGTTTTCACACAAATGCATGTTTTTTTGTTGTTGTTGTTGTTTAAACAGGTTTCAGGCTGATGTTTAACAGGTATACCGGCCAGATTGGCCCTACCGACTGTCAGCTGGTAATCATTGTTCTAAATGCCCCGAGTTCTAAAAGCTCCAGAACTCTCTGGGATGTCAAATCCTCCCCTAAGTACACCACCATCCAGGATGGATGAATCCCATTTGCTGGGCTGAAACTGTTTCCAAACCACTGCCTTCGACAGAAGGGGTAGTAATTACACTCTGACATTAATATTTAAACCACAAACAGAGTTACTGCGCTAATACTGTCCCCGAAGGCTTCGGGCTCGTTTAAGTTTTATCCTTGTGAGACCTAATTATTGTCAGCAATGAATCCTGAAAGACTGCAGGATTAGGGCCAGGGAAGAGGGGCTGGCGGGTGCCTGAGGCCAGGGGCTGACGGCTGAGACCTAGGGTGGCCCGAGGGCTGGGGTCACTGGCCGCTGGCCATGGGGACCGTCTGAGGGACCCGAGAGGGAGCGATGGCTCCGCCAGGTCCTCCAATTGTCCCAGCATCAGGGATCTTGTTCCTATCATCCTCCCACGAGGGCTGGGGCAACTCATTCCCACTCTGAAAGTTCATGGCAGTGTCTGACCTTGGATACCCTGGCCCAGCCTCGTGGGAGACCCCCCAGTCCACTCAGGGGAGACCCCACGGTGGGAATTGGCATTCTGTCTGTCTTCTTCTTCTTCTTCTTCTTCTTCTTCTTCTTCTTCTTCTTTTGTAGTACCGGGGATGGAATCCAGGGGCATTCTACCTCCAAGCTATACCCCCAGCCCTATTTTTTTTTTTTTTTTTTTTTTTTTTTTTTTTTTTTTTTTTTTTTTTTGCGGTACTAGGGATTGAACTCAGGGGCGTTCTACCTCCGAGCTATACCCCCAGCCCTATTTTTTATTCTTTATTTTGAAACCGGGTCTCCCTAAGTTGCAGAGTGTCTCACTAGGTAGCTGAGGCTGGCCTCGAACCCGGATCCTCCGGTCTCAGCCTCCCAAATGCTGGGATTACAAGC
>PVLC010037950.1:0-15022 GCA_004027655.1 Graphiurus murinus
TAGAGGAAAACACTCATTTTTGCATTATTTATTTCTGCTGATGTACATGGTGTGAATGCACCTTAGCAGAAGCAGGCAGCGTAAGTAGGAAAGAGCATGGGTTTCCAAGTCAGACATGCTAGATGCAAATTCCAGCTCAGTTTCTTGTTTAGGGAAATGTCTTTATCTGTAAAATAGGATAAGACCTACCTCATCAGGTAGGTATGAGGATAACACAACATAATACATGGAATGTACGATGCCAGGTATAGCAAAGGATTAGAGAATTAGTGAGAAGAGTTCCGGGAATATAGACGCACCCAATACGTGTTAGACATCATCGTTACTATTTTTCTATCACTGTAGATTCTCAAAATATGCTAGGGTCTTCCTCCACAACTCCACCATCTTGCTACAATAGCAAGACTAAGAATATAGCTGGAGAAAGAATAAGAATACAAAGAGAAAGAGGAAATATCCTTTGTTCTTATACTTGATATCTCTTCCTCATTACTGATACTGTTAGGCAATTTCTAAATAAGTAATAGCAACAGCTTTAAAAAAAATCTTAAAATAAGCAGCTGTTTTCTTATGTCTTTGCACAAAGTGAGGTTGTTTAAGTTGCCCTCTGGAATTGTTTCCTGGAAGCTTGCAGTGGTTGCTGAGTACTGGGGTCATGTATCTGAGGGTCAGTATGATGGCTAATTTATGTGTCAATTCGGCTGGGCCATGGGGTGCCCAGACATTTGGTTAAACATTATTCTGGGTATGTCTGTGAGGGAGTTTCTGGATGAGATTCATGTTTGCATCAGTAGGATAAATAAAGCAGATTGACCTTCCTAATACAGATGTTCCTTTACCAACCAAACAATTGAAGACCTAGATAGAGCAAAGAGGCTAAGTAAGAAACAACTCCTTCTTGGTTGCTGGAGCTAGGATATTGACTTTTTTCAGCCTTCAGATTTCAACTGAAATATTGACTCTTTTTAGATCTCAAGGCTGTCATCTTTCAGACTTGAGCTACATCTTTTTCCATCCTAAGCCTCCAGCAGGTTGACTGTAGATCTGAGTTCTCATCCTCCATAATCACATGGACTAATTCCTTATTGTCTATCTATCTATTTATTATCCATCCATCCATCCACCCATCCATCCATCATCTTCAATTGGTTCTGTTTCTCTGGAGAACCCTAATACAAATTATGGTACCATATAGTAGGGTGCTACTGTAACAAATTCTTTAACATGAAGGAATGGCTTTGTAATTGCTTAATGAGTAGAGGATGGAAAAAAATGTGAAATGCATATTAGAAGTATAGTCATAAATGGCAGTTCTGGTGAGGCCACAAACGAGAATACAGATTGTGTTATTGGAAAATAGAGGAAAGATTATCCTCATTAAAACGTAACAGAATTTGGCTAAGCTATCTATGTTTCTAGTGTTTTGTGGGAAGTCGAATTTGTGAGTGAATGAAGTAGAATCTTTAGCTAGGAGATTTCTAAGCAAATCTGGAAAAATGGAAGCAAAGGATGGAAGGAGTATATTATGGACTGGATCAGAAATGTCTCCCCCAAAACTCATATGTTGAAAGCATGGTCCCCACTGTAGTAAGGTTCAGAGGTGGAGTTTTTAAGTAATGATTGACTCATGAGAGCCCTAGCCTCAGCAGTAAATTAATTCACTTGGTGGATGAATCGTTTGAATGGATTACTAGGTGGTAACTGTAGGCAGGTGCGCATGGCTGGAGGAAGTGGATCACTGGGGGCGTGCCTTTGGCAATGATACACTGTCCCTGGCTCCTTCCTCTTTCTCTGCTTCCCAGCTGTCATGAGCGGAGCAGCTTTCCTCCACCATGCTCTCTGCCATGATGTTTCTGCCTTGGAGCTGGAGCCAGCTGACCATGGACTGAGACCTCTGAAGCTGTGAATCAAATAAACCTTTCCATCCGGGCGTGGTGGCGCACGCTTGTAATCCCAGTACTTGGAGGCTGAGACCGGAGGATCCGAGTTCGCAGCCAGCCTCAGCTACTTAGTGAGGCCCTCCACAACTTAGTGAGACCCTGTTTCAAAACAAAGAATAAAAAATAGGACTGGGGGTGTAGCTTGGACGTAGAATGCCCCTGGGTTCCATCCCCAGTACTACAAAAATAAATAAATAAATAAATATAAACCTTTCCTTTTCTAAGTTGTTCTTGTCAGGAGTTTTGGTCAAAGTGACACAGAAAAGCTAACAAACAGGGAGTGGCTTGGTTTTTTTCTGATTGCTTGTGGTAAAACGCAAAAGGAGAACCACAAATTGAAGAAGAAATTGCTAAGGCAAAAAGAACCAAAACTTGATAATTTGAATAGTTTCAGTCTCTCCATGTTGTGAAAAATGGGAAACCATGTTCACAAAGGGTGTGGCTGGATTATTACTTGATAATGAATTCATAGAATTATCTGAACAGAAAGGCAACCAGTTCAAATGGAAGGGTATGGAAATGGGGCAAAATGAAGAAAGACTTTGGACTTATTGGATTTGACAGGATGAGACAATAGAGTTATTTGGTTGCAAACGTGCTATTCTGTAAGGAGTATGGGGGCAAGGATACCAATGCTGATAGTAATTCAAAGATCATCAGAATCACTGCGTTGGTTTCAATAGACCAGACACCCTCTACATGGAGTCTTGGGGGTGGACACTCAGTGAAGCATTGGGATCAACATCTTCTGACAGGACTTATGACCTAGAAGAGCCACTAGGGATAAAACTCCTACCTGGAGCCATGGGCATGATGCTACTAGCCCAGTGAGCCCAGAAGATTGGTATGAACCTAAAGAGTATTTTTCTCTAGCCTTAAGATCTGATGGAATTTTTGTTGCTGGGTTTGGACTTGCTTGAGACTCTTCATCCTTTTTATCCTTCTGGTTTCTCTTTTTAGGAATGTGAATATTTGTCCTGTGCCTGTCCTGCTATTGTATTTTGGTAGTTTGTAACTGTCTGTGTCACATGTTGGTAGCTGAAGAAGAATTTTGCCCCAGTGGGGGATGAATTGTGCCTTGAGTTATACTCATATCTGATCTAGATAATATTTAGATGAGACTTTAGACTTCAAAGCTGATGTTGGAATATGACCCTTGGGGCTACTGAGATGGAATGTATTTTGCATGCAAGAAAGATAAGGATTTAGGGGGCCAGATGTAGGATGCTAAGGACTGAGTTGTGTCCCTCTCAAATTCATTTGTTAAAACCCTAAGTGGTATTTAGATAAGGCCTTTGGGAGGTAATTAGGTTCACAGAGGTAGGAACCTCATGATAAAATTAGCACTCTTTGAAGAAGATACCAGAGAATGTCTCTCTCTGTTTCCGACTCTTCTTGTTTCTTTCATTCCATCTCCTCATTCTCTCTCTCTCTCTCTCTCTCTCTCTCTCTCTCTCTCTCTCTCTCTCCCCTTTCCCCTCTTCCCTCTTCCCTCTCCCCTCTTCTCTTACCTTCATCTCTCTTTTGTCTTTCTCATCTCTCTTCCCATCCTATTTGAGGATACAACAAGGAAGTGGTCATTTATAAGCCAGAAACAGAGCCCTCATAAGAACTGAACTATGCTGCCATTCAGATCTTAGACTTTCAACATACAGAATTTTGAGAAAATAATTTTCTGTTGTTTAAGTCACCTGGACTATAGCATTTCATTACTGCAGCCTGAGCTAAGCCACCACTTATTTGAAACTAGCCTAACTTGGTTTTGCATCTGTTTGTGCAGGACACTGTTTGATATAGTAACTTGTGCTTTTGTTTGTTTTTGTGGTACTAGGGATTGAACCCAAGGCTATTCTACACCCCTCAGCTACATCTCAAGCCCATTTCTTAATTTTTATTTTAAAACAAGGTGTCACTACGTTGCTGAGGCTGGCCTCAAGCCTGTGATCCTCCTATTGTAGCCTGCCAAGTACTGGAATTACAGGCATACACCATCATGCTCTCAGCTTGCAGTAAATTGTATTTTCCCAAACCAATGTTAGCTTAAATTATTCAAAGTCTCACATGCCAGAGGGGCCCAAACTCCTAAAATCAGTTTTATCTGTTTATCTATCAAAATTTGTAGCTATTAATAGCTTGATCACTGGAGCCATTTGGAATGGAAAGTGCCACTGGTTTTTTTATCCACCTAAGAAGAAACTACAGAAGGTGATAGGACTTTGTTGGTGATCAATTATATTATTTAAACAAACACATTTGATTAAAATACATTTTCTCCTTCTGCTAAAGTTGCTGGAAAGGAGAGCAAAATAGACCATTCTTTTGTGAAACAAAACAACATTCATCTCATAGGATGTCATAGAATCACTATAAATCCTTTGAACCCAAGTCAACGTGGATGTGGAAGCCATAGATAATTATGCTAGGACAAGGGTAAAACAATTAAACCTGGATTAAAACTCCTTTAAAGAAAGTTTTAAAAATATTTTTTTAAATGAGGGGAAATGTCAGAATTGAATGTCTTAGAGGAAAAAAAAGTACCTATAGATTTTGAAGTATTTTTTCTCCTCTGGACTCTGACCCAGGAATGGTTTGACTACTTTGATGATCTAAACCTTGGTTTCCTTGTCATTAAATTAAGGGGTTGGAATACATTACCTGGAAAGTCCTTCCAGCTCGAACTCTTGATGCTAGTTAGGATTTATGCAAGGTATTATCCCAGTAAATACAGTAAACCAAAAGAAATATGATTTTTATTTAACTTGGAGGGAAGCACATCTTTATTATTCACTGTAATATTCTGTATATTACAGGAAAGGGGAGCACCTCTTTATTATTCACCATAACAGCATGGTATTCACTGCTCAGCTAGGCCATCTTAAGCTCATATTGAAGCTCTATTGGTCCAATATTGGTCAGTTCTCTGCTTTATTTCCAAAAGAACTAAAGCAGATGGAAGTCTTTTTTGGGAGCTGTGGATTGACGTACACATTATTTAACCAACACGTATTAGGAGGCAGGATGTCATCGTTCATGGTCAAGGCTCTGGAGTCAGCTGCCCTAGGTTCAAATCCCAATTTCACCACTTATGTGCTTTGTGGCCTTTCACAAACTACTTAATTTCCTAGTTTCCTCATCAAGAGTACTCATCTCAAAGGCTTGATGTGAAGGTTAAATGAGTTAATATAGGTAAAACATTTATAATAGTGTCTGGCAGGAGAAATCAGTCAAGAAATGTTACGTGTTACTGGGGCCACACTCTGTTAGATGCAAATGGGAAAAACTGAACTATGTCACCATGGGTCAGGTCACACCTGGTGTATAAGTGAGGAAGAGGGATGGTAGTCAGGGCAAACTTGAGAGAGGAGGTCATCCCAGCCGATTCTCAAAGCTAGGACAGATATTCACTGGGAAAGGGAAAGGGGGCATTCCTGATAGTAGGCGCAGTGTTAGTGAGATGCAAATCCTCATACTCAGGTGACTATATTTGGTACGACTGGCATTTGGGAGAAGAGGAAGCAGCAAGCGAGATGAAGTTGGAGAGTAGTTGGATCATAGAGCTGAAATTGTCTTATACTCTAAAAAGCCCTCAGGTTTGGAGCAAGGCTAGAATTAGAATAAGAAGGAAGCCAAGGAATGAGGTTGGACTTAAATCCAGGGTCTGGTAGATCCTGGAGTTACGCTTGGGGGGGGGGTGAGAAATCTTGATAATTTTTACATATGTCTTGTTTCTCAGCAGTACGTGACTTCATTGTACTAGATTCTCTGATTCCTTTCTTACATTTCCTGAGCTGGGGTTCAGGTGGCCTTTCAAAACTGAGTCACAGTCTTTTAAAATGTATTGAACCTCACAATGTGAAAAGTCCTATATCAGGCAAGAACCTAAAGAAGTAAAATATGGCAGTATCTTGCCTAAGGTAGCTGTTGCTGTTTAAGTTTAGAATAGGAAGAGATGCCTTTGGCTTGGTTAGTCAGAGAAAGATGCCTGGAGGAAGCTGTCTTTGAGCAGAATGTTTAGAGGTAGGGGAAATGTTGGTAGGCAGAGAACTATCTAGATGATAGTGGCTAGAGTTGAGGAACTAAGAAAACATACAAAGAGGCACTGTGGAGAAAATAATGAAGCGTCTTGACATGAGCTCATGAGGGCCTAGACCAGGGTATTTGCAGTAGCAATAATGAGATGGTGATGTGAAAATAGTTAGAAGCAGGAACAAAGACCTGTTGGTCACCAACTGGATAAGGGATAAGTGAACAAGAGTATTGGGAGATCATTAGCAAAAAATCCAAATGAAAGGGTGGCAAAAAATATGAAGAGGAATTTTGAGGGGTAAAGTACTTAATGTCAAAAAAAAAAAAAAAGACCACCAAGAGAAAAATTATTTCTAAAAGGCAGCTGAAAATGTAGACGGATGTTTTAAGAAAAAGGTTAGTATTTGAAATACAAATTTGAATGTTATCACATAGTGGTAACATTCACTTGAGCTCTGGAAATGAGTAAGTTTCTGAGAGACAGAGTATAACTTTTTACATATAAAGAGCATAATACTTATACCTTGACTGGAAATCTTTAATGAGCTGTTCCATTTCTAGCAATATGGAGGACATTGTAACATGAAAATCGTATGGTTTGGGGTGGAGGACTAAATATGCTATATGCAAACTAAAAAAGTTTTTTGCAAATGCACTCCTAGTTGCTACAAAAAGCCATGGAAATTCCTAAAGGCCAAAAACAAAGAAGAAGATGAAAAACAGAGTAGTAATTTTGTAAATTGATGCTGTCACTGCCCTTTGTGAAGGTTTTAGCAATCTCAGAGATTGGGTTTGACGCCCATAGGAATGGGGAAGTCTATTAGTTATCTTTGGCTGGGAAACAAATTACTATAAACTAAGTGACTGAAACAGGTCCATTTATCATCTCGTGATTTCCCTGGGTCAACAGTTTAAGCATGGCTTAACTGGGTCCTCCGTTCCAATCTTGGCCTGCTTTTGGTTACTTGGGTGGTTTTCTTGCGTTTCCTGTTTTCTTTTAGATTTTATTTAAAGTTTACAGTCTCCATGGAGAGCTTACCATACCATTACTAGCAGCAGAAATTCATCACCTCTCTCTCTATCTACTCTCGTTCTCTTGAAAAGTTATCACTTCCATGTGAATAAACCCAGGACTGTCTGCCTGGTTTCCTAAATTTGGACACCGAGCATATGCTATGAAATCTTAAGAGCTAGTAAACTATCATTCTAAAAAAAAATCAATGATAATGTCTTAAACTGTAACTCAATTAGAGAAAGAAAACAGACTGTCCAGTTTATGGTGACATAAAAAATGGTACAATTTTCCTTCTCTTCTGGACATATGAGTCGAGGCTTAGTCATTACAATTTGTTTTATCTGTTCCCTAAATTGTATTTATGTTCCACAGAATGATATGATGGTTGACCTGAAATGTTTTAAATTTCTTGCTATGTGAAAATGGAAGAAATATGGGCTTAATCTTACAAATAAGGTATCTGTTGAATTAATATCTCCTCTGGATGACTTACGGGGAAAAAAAAAAAAAAGCATCGCATTTCAGGAGAGAAAACCCTGGGCTCTGTCTTCTGTGGCTCAGCCTTGCATTCCTTCTGCCATGTTCTGAATCTTTCCTTCCTGAAATGTGAAGGTTAATAAGGGTTTTCTTTGCATTTTCCCATTTATTCATTTGTTCAACAAATATTTGCTAGGTACTCTATGATACTGTGTTAGTTTGCTCTTTTGCCACCATAATCAAAGTACCTGACATGCAGAACTTAGAGGGAGAAAGGTTTATTGGCTCATGGCTTTCGAGATTCAGTTCACGGTTAGCTAGCTCCAACTCAGAAACATCATGGGTGGCAGGCATGGCAGAGGAAGGCTGAGCTCATGACAAGTAAGAAACAGAAAGAGAAGAAGGGACCAGGGATACATAGAGTCCCCAGGGACACCCTCAGGATCTACTTTCTCTAGCCATCCCCTACCTGACTACACTTACCAGCCAGTAAACCATTCAAGTTTTTAATCCATCAATAGATTTATCCACTGATGAGATTAGAGCTCTGATTCAATTATTTCACTTCTGAACATTTTTTTTTGCATTGTCAATATATGAGCTTTTCCAGGGGATATTCTGTATACCATAGCAGCAGGTATATTGTTAAATTTAGTTTGTTTAAATAAAAGTGAACTTAGTATTCTGTGGATCAGGGATTAGCTGGTGTATTCATGTTCTCATTCATCAATAAATTAATTTATTTCATGAATGTAGGTAATTTATGATTGACAATGGCATAATTTAATTGATAATTAAATTTCTAGTGGTTATCCTAAGGCACTGCCAGATCCTAAAACATCTTCTCCAGTATTAGGTTGATTAAATTTTGCTCCAGATAATTTTAACATCAATAATATCTCTTTGCATTATTATTTGAAAATCAGGAGCCTATGTGTAGCATAATATATTGATTCTCTCTCACGCTCTTTCTTCTTTTTTTGTGTGTGTGTGGTGGTTCTGGGGATTGAACTCAAGAGCATTCTACCTCAAGGTATGCCCCCAGCTCTTTCCATTTTTTAAAAAAATTCTGAAACAGGGTCTTGCTAGGTTGCTGAGCATCTTGCTAAGTTGCTGAGGCTGGTCTCGAACTTGCAATTCTCCTGTTTCAACCTCCCAAGTACTGGAACAAATATATTGATTCTCTAAAAGGATTAGGTTGATTCATTTTAATTGGTCAGTTTTACAATTAAAGACCTATATAATTTATGCATGCTCTCTTGAAGGGAGCCTTGACCCAAGTGGGGTGCTTTTGATTAGCTGTATGATTTTGAGTTAATTGTTTATTCCTACAAATGGACCCTGGTCTCATTTCTGAACCCTTTCCCTCTCCAGCACTGCTTTCCCTGCACTCCTCTTGCCTCTATCTTCTACTGCACACTCTTACAATCCCTCTGCCATGGCCTGCTCCACTCCTTCCTATCCCCTACCTGATAACCTATCTTTTCTCTCCCATCCTTTCTTCAAACCCACCTTTCTCCCTAGAAAAAGTTGCTTTTGGATTTCCTTTACATAATAATTCTTAGGTGCATATTTCTTTTTTTTTTTTTTTATGGTACTGAGGATGGAACCCAGTGACATTCTATCTCTGAGCTATACCCCTAGCCCTATTTTTTATTCATTTTTTGAAACAGGTTCTCACAAAGTTGCGGAGGGCCTCATTAAGTAGCTGAGGCTGGCCGTGAACCCAGATCCTCCAGTCTCAGCCTCCCAAGTACTGGGATTACAATCCCATCAAAAGATTTCTATGATTCCAGTAATCAGGAATCTGCACTCTTTTTCATAGTTTATGATCTGTACGGTAATACAGGGACATGTGCTTAGAAAGATCCCATGCTTGGCTTACTGCGTTGTGGTTGCCATCTTGAAATACGTTATATATATATATATATATATATATATATATATATATATATATATATATATATATATAATTTTTTTTTTTAACAAGGGACTACATGTTTTAGTTTTGCACTGGACCCCACGTTTTAGTTTTGCACTGGTCTTACTGGTAGTAAGAAGAGTATTCATGAAGTTGGGAGGGGTACAATTCACTATGGAGGAAAAGGGAAGAATAAGAACTGACGAGTAGGAGAACATGGGAGAGAAGGAGAGATGGGGTCATTTTTCAGTAGCGCCATTTTTCACCTCTGGGAATTTCCTAAAATTGAAGGGCCAGGTTTAAGGGCCAGTGGTGGTAGTCTTCTTTTAAATCAATCAGGGGAATGTTCAAATGATCCATCTATTCTGATCTACTCTTGAGATATCCCTGCCATGTTTGTCCTAGGAATGCCATGAGCAAAAACTTGTCCTAAGATGTCAAGAAGGGACTTTTTCTAGACATTAGTTATAAGGAGCTATGGAGGTGGCATTCAGGAAAGAAATCCTGATACACTAGGAAGAAGATGCAATGTAGAAGTGTCAAAGGGGTGCTTTAGTGGTGTCCAGGCAGAGCATGGGGGGAAACACCAAGATTAATATGTGAGAAAAAAACAAAGGAAACATATGAGATCATTATAAACTATCCTAGGGAAAAAAAGTCTGTTGATACAAATAGAAAGGTCTTTGTCCTGAGCAGTATAATAGAGGGAGGTAGGGTTTAGATTACAATTTCATGCCTTTCTGTTTGCTTTGTGTTTATTGTTTTGTGCGCTCTCAGTAAATGCAAAATAATAATAAAAGTCCATTAGGTAAACTATTCCAAACAGATTGGATCCCATTATAATTCATAGAACTCAAACAATAGCATCTGAAGCCTCTTTGCTGATGTTCTTTAAAAAAAAAACATACACACACTTGACTACTCTTGAAGGAAATTCAAGAGCTAAGTAATATACATACTTACATATGTAAAAGCTAGCTCAGCCTAATTGCATTGTTTTATTTCTTATTTGTTGAGATTCTTTGGGAACAGTGTGCATTTGTAAGCAATCCTTTATTTTGCTAATGATCATTGTGGTAAATCTTGAAATTCAGCTATTTTTCTTTTCTGGGAAGAAAAGGGAGAAGTGAGGACATTAGTGAGTGAAGTCACTGGCCAACTCTTAGCATTGCACACCTGATTTCTTATTGGTGCGTTATTGTGCATATTAGTGAAATTTGTTAGTACATATTTGTTCGTACACATAGCGTGATCTGGTCAATTTCATTTCCTGGCACCTCTCTTCCTTCTGGTCTCTGTTTCTACTTTACTGGTCTCCCTTCAATTTTCATGAGATCTTCCCTTTATTTTCCTTTTAATTCTCTAGCTTCCATATAGGGGAGAAAACATCTGATTAAATGCACTTACTTTAAGCTGGGCGTGGTGTTTATTGTGTTAACCTCAAAGAAGATATATAATTTTCATGTCTGTTATGTGGAAAGACTGCACTTTGGCAACTTATATATATTTTAATACTGATATTTGAGATTTTATCTATTTATTTATTTATTTTTGTGGTACTGGGGATTGAACCTAGGGGCATTCTACCTCTGAGTGACACCGCCCAGCCCTATTTTCAATTCTTTATTTTGAAACAGGGTCTCACTAAGTTTCAGAGGGCCTCACTAAGTAGCTGAGGCTGACTGTGAACCTGCGATCCTTCAGTCTTAGTCTCCCAAGTACTGGGATTATAAGCATGTACCACCACACCTGGCATGATTTTTCCTTAAATTCATAAATCATATTATGCTATAAATGATGCTAGTATGTTTAAAAATTACTTTTATATCAATATTTGATGTTCTTTATAGACTTGAACTCCTCTAAACATTTTAGATTGCATGTGTAAATATTTATAGTTTTTACATATTTCATTTTCTTTCTAAGTCCTTTATTTATTTATTTATTTATTTATTTGTTTATTTATTTATTTTTGTGGTACTGGGGATTGAACTCAGGGGCGTTCTACCTCCGAGCTATACCCACAGCCCTATTTTTTTTTTTCCTTTATTTTGAAACCGGGTCTCACTAAGTTGCGGAGTGCCTCACTAGGTAGCTGAGGCTGGCCGCGAACCCGGATCCTCCAGTCTCAGCCTCCCAAATGCTGGGATTACAAGTGTGTGCCACCACGCCTGGCTTCTAAGTCCTTTATTTTTAATACCCAAATCTTCCCAAGACTTAAAATATAAAGCTAACATATATTTACATGCATTTATGTAATCTTAAATTCTCTAAAGTTTTTTCATATTGTTTACAAATTTAGCTTTATTATGTCAGTTTAAAAGCATAAATCTAAGTATATAACATGGTCAGTTATTTCAAATAATACAAATATTTAAAATATAAGTCACACCAACCACAGAGACTTGAGCCTGTAATCCCAGTACTTGGGACAGGAGGATCGCAAGCTGGAGGCCAGCCTCAGCAACCTAGTGAGACCTTGTTTCAAAATAAAAAAAATAAATAAAAACGTCTGACAGGGAGGGTTAGGTTCAATCCCCAGTATAAAATAAAATAAAATAAAATGGAAGGCACATCAAATTATTTCCTATGTTAACATGAAAAAATATTAATGCTATGAGTTTGATTTACTTAATCATATTCGAGTTCTACATTTTCCCAGGAGTAAAACACATCTATCTACCAAGGAACTAATTACAGTATCCCACATGCATTTCATTTCTCTTCCAAGACATTTAGGAATACTCTCCCAAGGAGGGCGAGGTTTTCCGATGCCTTGAAGTTACCTTCTCATGGGCCTAGTTGTACATAAACTGAAGAGACTGGTTTGGGTGTGAAATGAAGAGCTATAGATCACCAACATCATTATTTCCACCAATAGACTGCCGTATTGATCTTTTGTATATTAATGACTTATCCCACCAGTGGACACTAAGTCAATGCCCTAAACTCTAGGTCCCCTGAATTCATTCTCATTCTTTGTAATTAATCTCAATTGTGTCCTCTGATTAGGGAAATGATATGAGACTTTTCTTCCACACCCTAAACCCCACCTCCTTCTTTGCTCCACTCCCGAATTGAATTCAATCTATTTAATATTTCTTTCTACTCTGAATTTTTTTTTCATTCTATCTTTCTATCTGGCAGAGATAGTATTTTAACAGACATTTGTAAAATATCTTTTAGACTAGATTCTGCATATGTCCTCCTGCTTGTTTGTCTGTCTGGTCTGTTTCTAAAGTCATTTTAATGAAATAGTCTCAACATAATATTAAACGGATTGGGACATAAAAAAAAAAAAACCAAAACAGGACTGTAGTAAAGGTATGTTTGGGTAGAATTGGATGGCAATGCTTTAAGAATTAATTACATTCACTCAGGAAAGTTTCCTTTTCAATAGCTGGACCACAGTTTACACTCTGCTATTTACCTAAGTTGCCTGGGTGGTAATTGCTGCCTGGAAGGAAGCAGACCCACCAGTGTGTCTGCCTTGTAAATGCCTTGTCTGAAGCTCACCTCCAGGCCATGGTTGTATCTAATTAGGAGCATCCTGTGCCGGGAGAGATGTTGATGAGAACAGGGAACATAGCCAATTGGTGCAGAAGAAAATCCAGATAATAAACGAGGATATATAACCAGAGAGCCAAGAGATGGAATGAGGTCCAGACATATTGTAGGCACAGCTCAGTGGTACTTTTCACGCATGCCCAGAAGAACTTGTTGAGATACGCAGACTTAAAGGAACAGAAGCAGAGCAAGACAGTTAAAGCTATAAAAGAATCCATCTCAAATGCCAAAATCTGTTTCCATGAAAGTCAGAGAGTCCCTGGTAACTGAGACGCCAAAATGAGGAACCAAAGCGCTGTGGTGTTGTGGGAGATGCATGCTCTTTGTCACCTCAATTCCAAGATCTCCAGCTCTCTTGGACAGTTGCAGAGGCCAACTGACCACTCTCCTTTGCCATTCAAACATAAAACAGCATTGTCTTTATTATTTCTCTAATGAATTGTATATTGAAGACAGAGGAGACGGGAGGGATCTCAGTTCATTCATGCTACATCAAGAGAGTCTTGTGTAAATCGGAGACCACCCAGGGGCTGGCAGTGGCCAGCAGTGACCAGCCCTCGACAAAGTAAATAAAATCATCAGCATGGCAGGAGGTGGCTTTTTTTCTTCTCCTTTGCTTTGCCAGCTTCAAAAGAGTCACTGTCCTAAAAGAGTCCCCAGAGTACCTTGGGGGGACCTGGTGTCCCGAGCTTCCCCTCAGCCCTAATGGGGGAGGAAGATACGCTTTGCTTTGATGTATAGCTGTATGTTCTCTAATAATGCAGGCAAGAGCTCAGATTCCATTAGGACTTCTCCTTTTAAGGCCTTGATTATTCAGCAGCCCTGTTGAAATTAGCTGTTCATTTATCCATGAGCAGCTGCATGCGGGGTTGGATGGTTGTGTTTGTTGTATCAAACTGAGTGGGTCTGGGCTAAAGCACTCCTGAATATTTAATTCAATTATTCCTCTGTGCCACTTTTTTTTTTTTTCCTTTTTAGCAAAGCAGTAGATTCTGAAACTGCTAGAATTCCATCATAAACAAAAAGGCCAAGAAATTTTATCTGGGTTGTAAAACACAGCTCTAGATTCTAATACGAGGCATATCTTTTCTGCCCCTTCCGCCTGTTTCTCTTACACGTGACATTAATGCCTATTTTGGCACATCGTGTCACAGCTGCAAAGCAGGACTGCTCCCTTGTTCTCATGAGCTCTCTGCAGGGCTGCCAAAATGGTCATGTTCCTGACGATCAGGTTCTGGCTGCAGCAGTTCTGAAATGAAGTTATTTCGGAGCAGGCACCAAGCTCTGCTCACGGTGTTGAGGAGGTATGCGGGATGACATGAAGCTTCTCTTGGGGTCAAAGAAGAAGAAATCAAGAATGACCCTGAAACAGGGTAGAGAGTTAGTGCTATGTTGGAAAATTGACAGGACTAGGAGAGATTCATACACAGGCACGCATGCATGCATGAAAGCATGCATACATGGCCATACACACACACGCACGCACGCACGCACGCACGCACGCACGCACGCACGCATACACACACACACACACACACAGATCAACAGAAGTATTGTTATGCATCTAGGTGAACAGGCCAACAGGAATACAAGTGTTTCTTAATCTTAAATATTTATTGGTCAAGGCAAATTTTGGTATATATGTGCTTTTCATTGATCATATCTCTAGGGTGTTTGCTTGTTTGTTTATGGCACTGGGGATTGAACCCAGGGGCATTCTACCTCCAAGCTACACCCCCAGCTCTATTTTACTTTTTATTTTGAAACAGAGGTCTCATTAAATTGCTGAGGGTCTTGCTAAATTGCCAAGGCTAGCCTCGAAATTTCACTTTTTCTGTCTCAGCCTCCCAAGTACGGGGATTATAGGCATGTGCCATCATGCCCAGCTCAGATTTCTGTATTATTGATATAATAGTTCCCATACCTCTATTCTTTCATTCGCACATTTTCCAGTCGCTTGGGTTATGTGACTTATTTGTCCTTGATGTAACTCATTATACCCAAATATGGCATGCTCCTTAGGAGCATTCAAACTACTTGGCAGTTGACCTCTGAGTTCTTTTTTTTTTTTTTTTT
>PVLC010037951.1:0-15005 GCA_004027655.1 Graphiurus murinus
CATTTTAGCTGGGCGAGAAAAGGACCTGGAGAGGGCAGAGAAGTCGCTGAAAAAGAAATAAGTTGCGCCTTCCTAGCCAGTATCTTTTTCAAGTAGTCATCTCAATGGATAACTATATATTGAAGTATGCCACACACACACATACACATACACACACACACCCAATTTGATTTCCAGACACTGCTCCATCTTTGATGGCATCTTCCAGTTCTGGAAGTGGGAAGCCAGTCCAGGTGCCCCTGGGCCTCTCGTCTGCAGCGGGGCTGGAGACAGATTGCGTCCTGGCAGGACCGGGTGGGTCTGTGTGGGGAAGGCTCAGGTTGGCGGTTCTGGCAGCCACACAAAACAGCTCTGTGACTCTCTCTGGAGAAAGCCTTCTGTTCTCCTAAGTGTTAGCATATTAAGCATCTAGCCACATGGAATAGGATGGGGAGGGGTTTGGAAAAGAACATGTGAAGACAAATGGGGATATTTAAAAAGCAGAGAAGAAAATCTAGTGCTCAGAACAGCATTCTTTAACTTAGTCTAGCTATAAATTTTCTCTCTTGTTGATTTCCTATCTTGGAAAGAACCCATTAATGAAAAAAAAAAAAAAAAGAACGAAAGAAAAAGCACAGGCTGGGAGCTCAACTGTGACTTTTTTTTCATGGTAAATCTGGTACCATTCATATCTGTGAAATGTGAAAGGAAGATTTGAAACCCTCTTTTTGTCATTTTACCAAAAAGCTGGAACAACCTATTTAAAAGACACAAAAATATATTTGAAATCTGGGTGAGGAAGTGCTTTTCTTGCCTTTTCTCCCAAAGCTCTAGGAGCACAAAGCCTGTGGATCTATCAACATCCATTACCCCCATTTCTTCTCTGCCAAGAATCTGAGGCCTGAATCTCAGATTAGATAGGAACAGGGGAAAATCCTCATTGTATTTTGCTTGAGATCCATTCATCTAGATTTCCGGGGGTGAGGGAAATGTATTCCCTTCCTCAGTGAAGGATTAAAAAAACAAGTCCATATTCCATGAGGATATTCACTAGACTGTAGATGTGGCCCACTTTCAACTGATGTGTTGGTTAGTTGAGGGTAAAGAGTAGAAGTGGAGAGTTGGAATAAATGAGGCTGGGCCAGGCTGGCCCTTCCTGCAGCTCCCTGGGAGGGCTCCTGGGTTTCTAAGCAGCTTTTCCACATATCTACAACTCTTGCATTCCTCAGATATAAGGAGCAGACCCAAAAAGAGAAGGCTTTTCCAGAGCATGGCAGAGGCCCTCAGAGCCCCCTATGAGCAGTGCCATCCAAAGTTCACAGATGCTTCTTCTAGGGTACCTGTCCACAGACTGCTGGGAACATAAGCCTGAATAATACCAGACATGGCAGACAAAGACTGTCCCCTTTCCTTTGAGAAAAAGGAACAAGTTGCAACAGTGCCTCATTTAATAAATTATTTGAGAGAAAACTTTCAATAATAAAATCTCTATTTTCAAATATGAAAGTAACACATTTGGTGATAAAGCATTACCTTCTGTTCCCTGCATCTCTTCCTTCACTCTTTTCCCCCATCTTTGATGTCTACCTGTCCCCACCCACTCCAATTCTCCTGAAAGCTCTCTAGGACATTGTCTCTGTCAACATTCTCACTGCTAGATCCAAAAGATCTGGCCACACAACATAAAGGAAGGAAGATGTGCTTGCTCACAGTTTCTTAGAGATTCCAGGTTCAGTACACATGAATCTGGGGTTTGGGGATCTTGGGGCATGGCAGCGGGGAGCAGAGAGGGGGAGAGAGCAAGGCTCTGCTCCCTCATCATCTTAGAGGCTGGAAACAAAAAGAGCAAACAAGAGATTCAAAGACACAAGCACAATCCCTAAGGCCATAGCCCCAGGGACCCACGTTCTCCATCCACACCCCACCGGCCCAGGTCACCACCCAGATATCTGCTGATTAGATGACAACTCTTATTACTTAACTATATCAACCCTGAGCTCTTCAGGGAACATTCTATATCTGAGTGTAACTGACATTCTTCCAATAGAATGAATGGCTTAAAATCAGTTGCACAGAGAAAACTTTGGTTTTAGTAGAGTTGCAGGGTATTACTGTAAGCAATAGCAGCCAAAGAATTTGTTTTTTAGTCTGTTGAATTCAAGTTTTTGCCTCCTAGAAAGAAAACTTTGGATGTTCACATGTAAGCAAATAGGTTGTTATGAAGATATATAATTAATTTGAAACATGAGGCTATTCTGGTAGGGTAAGGGGAAGAATTATCCCAGGATAACACTTGTGTGCCTATGGGAGCCTTCTGGCCTGTCTAAATGTTCTCTTTCTGGCATGTTTGAGCCCAACTGAATGCCAATCCACACCCTCTCACTCTTTTCCACCTCACTATCTTCAATGCAGCTGCTCCTCATCTCCCTAAGACTTACATTTAATTTGTTTCTAATACTATTCAGTATTACTAACCTTTTTATCTCACATGTGGTGGCAAAGTTTACTTTTCATGACTTAAGAACATGACTCATACAAATAGACAGTGAACATGTTCAAAAAGTGTCCAATGCATTAACTAATGAGGGAACTAGTACATGTAAAGTTCTTTCAAAAAAAGTTTTTGAAGAACTTTTTATAGGCAATTAGTGATAATAATAATATTAAAGTAAGATTGCTAGTTGAAACACAACATTAGTCAATGTTCTACAAGGCAATAAGGCATTGTTTATCTTTTCTACAAGACAGGAGTCATTTATTAAGCAAAAACTGGCAAGTACACAACGACTCCACAGTGTCTGGACACTAATCAATAGCAAACAACAAAGTCAAATAGTGGTCTATTGGTCTACAAAATGAAATAATTTGAGAGTGGGCCTAAAACATGACATTGAAAATTATGCACTCATTGTCTGGGCCTTATTTGTGGGTTTTAGAAGTGTGTGTGTGTGTGTGTGTGTGTGTGCGCATGTTTTACCCCAGAGGCATTCTACCTCTGAGCTATGCTCCCAGCCCTTTTTAAATTTTTGTTTGGAAGCAGTCTCATCAAATTGCTGAAAGTCTCATTAAGTTGCTGAGGCTGGTTTTGAACCTGTGATCATCCTGACTTAGCTTTCCAAGTACTGGGATTACAGGAGTGTATCAGCATGCTCAATTTAGATAATTTTTTCTTTAGATCAGGAATGCAAGTCTAATGCTCTGTTATTATTTCAATCCAATTTATAAAGCTTCTGACAGTCTTTAAGAGGCATCATTAGAACACATTTGTTACTAGTTGAGGTATCAGTACACTCTATGTACATTTTTAAGTACTCAGGTATTTTAGAAAGACAGAAGGTGACATGTTCATTTGAAAACACTTTCTGCAAGCTGGTTCATCATGCAGGCCCTGGGACTAATCAGCCTGGAGCCTTTGGGGAAGATCATTAGGACTGCAAAGCTGAGTAATCAGGAACCATGCCTCTTATGGATTATGGCAAGCCAGAGGTTGGGGAACTGATTTAAAAACTGAGATCAAGGAACATGTAGGGTGGGAAGCCAGAAAGCAAAGCTGGAGGTTAGAGCAAGTCAGATGTCAACAGCTAAGATTTTCAAGAGCCAGCAGGCCTCTCAGGTCAGGATGGAAGAGTTAGGCACAGAGACAGGGCCAGAGCACTCCGAAGGATCACATCAAGGGCATGCTTCCCAGGGAGTGTTGATCTCAGAGTGTACTTGACATTTTCCATCTACCCACACTAGAAAGGTTGCTTTACCCTGGGGCAGAGGACTCCAGCTCAGGGTCAAGTGTTGTCTAGCTATGTATGTGGACTCTGTGTGTGTGTGTGTGTGTGTGTGTGTGTGTGTGTGTGTGTGTGTGTGTGCTTTTTACTGAGCATTGAAGCCAAGTGTATTCTACCACTTAACTACACTCCCAGTCCTTTTATTTATTTATGTATTTATTTACATTTTGAAACAGGATCTCACTAAGTTACCACGCACTGACCTCTAACTTCAGATCCTCCTGTCTCAGTCTCCCAAATACTGAGATTACATGAATACACCACTGTGCCAGGCTCTATGTAGACTGTTCTACCAGTTTGATTGTTTAAAAACTAGAGATAATTTTTTGCCAGTAGAAAAAATAGGACATAGAAAAATAATATTTCCCTGTTAGTAGAATGTTAGCCAAATGGCTTATTACTGTCTCAAACTAAATGTCTATAAAAGAAAGAACAGAAACAAGTCTAGCTTTCTCCAGAAACTGATTTCTGAATCATTTCCAAGCTTTTATTTCTTTGCTTTTGATTCCATTGACATATCTCCCTGAATTCAGAGAAAACCTAATCCCTACTTTTGCATGAATAAGCATCCTAAAACTCTTTTTCATAGATTAAGTGAAAGCAATTTGAAAACTAATCAGCAGAATTAATCAGGGTAGAAAGTTCACATGAGGAGCAGAAATCATTTGGAGGGACAACTCAGAATAGAACCATTTTTCTCTAAGAATGATATTTGATGCTCCATACTTAAGGGTTGACCCTGATGTCTTTACACTCTACATACATATCACTCAGACGACGCTCGTTCTGAAAGAAGCAAGGCCAATCCATGCATCTCTCCTGAGAATTAGGAACTGAGATTTGGGTATGCCAATTCAGGCATTCTCAGAGAGTCATCTATCACTATTTTGTTGTCTAATATGGTAGTAACTAGTCACATGTGGCCGTTTAAATTAATTAAAATTAAAAATTTAGATCCTTAGTCACTCCCACTAAGGATGCTCACAAGCTCACTAGTCATATACAGCTAGTGACTTACCATGTTGAACAGAGCAAGTATAGAATATTTCTATCATTCTAGAAGTTTATTGAATGGCTTTGATCTATCACATGCTAGAAGAAGCAGAAGTCTGTATACAGAAACAAGGTAAAAAAATAAATGTGTAGACAGAAGTATAATTGAGAAATAAAGATGCCTTTATTTTCTAGGCTTTGTTCTTGTCTCTAATATGATTCAACTTTTTTTTTCCTTTAAAATTTATGGTATATGTGTGTTTACTGCTACAATAAATTCTCCTTTCTCACTTAAGATAGCTTTCTTAAAATTTTTTTACATGCAACCCAAAGATACAAGGCATGAAAAATGGCTGCAAGTTAAGACAATTTGAATTATTTTAGTCCTCCCAGTCTTGTTTTTCAAACATACTGTGGTACTAGATAATTTTGCTATTTTTTCCCTTCCTTTATCTACAATATGTATTTTGAACATGTAGCTGTGATGAGAACTGCAAAAACTTACTGAGCAGAGGTATTAATTTTTAACTAAATCTCTAAAAGTCGTCTCTAGCTTCATTCACATGCCTACAGGTATAGGTTCAGTGGGTATAGAACTACTTAGCGGATGGTTTATTTATTTCCTCTATCCAGAATGGTATTAAATAAAGTGCCTTGCATGCAATCCAGACGTACCATAAATCCAGATTATCTCATGAAAAGAATGCGGAGAACTGAACTTGCATGACTTAGTAACTGCTACAGAAAGATTTTATTTTCACTTGCTATCTCCTGCTAAAACATTTTGGTAGGGAAAGCAGCATCCTGGACTCTGCTGACATAGCTTTAGGACTCACAGGCTTGCAAAGCAAGACCGATCCTGACCTCGGGCAAGTAGAAAACCTTTGATCTTCACCAGCCACTGTAGCTGCCTGAGATTATCACAAATGCTAAACAGGGGAGAAAGCCTGCCTGAAGCCATACTAACTCCACTACCTGCCATGTGCAATGATCCGTTACAGGGAAGGGGGTGCTGTGCAAAGTGATTAAAGCCTATAGGTGGCGGGGAGAGGAATGTGTATCAGAGGAAGAAATGATCTGCCACCTGAAACTCTGCCTGCTGACCCAGAGAAGTGGACAACCTTCACTGTATGGTGATGGGTGCGTGTTTGATAGTTCAGGATCCAGAAATATCAAAGGAAGAAGAACTGAAATTAGGCAGTCATGAGGAATATCTGACTGGGGGCGGACAGAGAAAATATCAAGGCTAGATGTGATGAGAGAAATAGGCCAGGGAGAGAAAACTAACAAATCCAGAAAAGATGTGGCTCCGAAAAGACTTTAAGGAGGAGAAATGTTTTATACAGGAAGAAAAGTTGTTTCACGTGAGATGCTCAATGTAAAATATTCACTTCAACTTCTCCCCTATAAAATTTTTATAATGCTGCCCTTTCATCTCACTAGAGAAAGGAGATGAGCCAGCCTGGCACATTCCAGAGAGGAGGCCAAAGACAAATCTCTCAGTGAGAGGGTAGTCTATGTAATTCTTACAATCAATGCTGGACTTTTATTAATTAGATAGTGACCTCAAGTAAACTGTGAAACTATTTAAATCTGATAGAAATTTTTATTTCAACTATCTGCAGTTGAAACTTCAAATTTTTGCCCAACCAAAGTTGGTTGTTACTCAGATTTAATGTGAAACAATGAGAAAAGAGGAGGAGTGATTAAAAAAAAAAAAACAATAGTTACAACAGCCACAGTAATAAAGCTTTCAATCACTATTCATTATATTCTTGGCACTATTTTGATTTATCTGTCTATGTAATCCACCAAATTCTTACAACAGCCTTAAGTGGTATTCTCTCTGTTTTACAGATGGTGTAATTGAAGCCAGGCAGTTTAAGTAACTTGAGTAAGGTTGAATTCTAAGTAATAAAGCAGAATTCACATCCAGGTAGTCTACTCACAGCTGATGTAAGAAGCAGATGGCACATGTAAATTGAATATTGGAGAGCTTAATAAATGTACGAAGAAGGTGTACGAAGAAGGTGTAAAGAACCCGCAGAGTATTTCCGGGGTTAACTCCAATGGGACCATTACTACTGTCACTCCAAAGGGGTAGAGGAGGTGGTGGGTATCTTTAAGGAGATGAGGAACATCTTTAAGAAGCTATAACTTTTACTCAGGGACATAGCTAGTTCATGGTGACCACAGAGAGGAAGTTGGTGGATTCAGGACCCTGACCACACATACACACTTCCCTCTTTCTTTTGGTGTCATCCCCACCACCACGACCACCATTGACAAAAGCCAACTGGAAGTCAATGATTTTTATGAGAAGATTTTTTGGAATTTTTGAGTTTCACATCTGGGTCGATGGGCAGAACTCAGAAATTGAGAACTTAGAATCTCAGAAGTGAGAGGCAGATGTGCTATCAACAGCCTCTGAAAAGACAACTCAGACCCTCTTCGATCCTCTATTGAAATACCCAAAAGTTTTAACATGACTAAAGTTAACTTTCCATATTTCATCACATTCAAATAGTATAGGGACGGCTGTCAACTGTGGACAGTGAGAAAGGAGAGCAAACACATAGTATTCAACTGCAGTGTCTACTCCCATGATGTCTTGCACTGGCCAGATAATGAGGAAATGAAACTGACACAGAAAATGGGGAAGTATCTCAGGACTAAGTGGGGAAACCAGAGAAAATGAGGCTCGGTGGGAAAGGGACTGGTATCACAAATCACAGTGTGGCTTTGCCATTCTTATGTGCAGATGTGAAGAAGGTGACACCTTCTAAGACCGAAAGTGTGGTGGCACACATCTGTCATCCCAGTACTTGGGACCCTGAGACAGGAGGATCACAGGTTCACAGCCAGCCTCAGCAACTTAGCAAGACCCTGTTTCAGAATAAAAATAAATAAATAAAAAGGGCTGGGGGTATAGTTCAGAGGTAGAAGATGCTGGGTTCAATCCCCCGTACCAAAAAAACCCCCACATCTATTTCATCATATCTAGCTCTGAGCCATGTATTTCTCAGGGGATGAATATACTTAACAATCTGTCCTCAAGGAAGTTAAAATATGTGATGTGAAAAACAGCAACAACAAAGGAGAAGAAGCAAAAAGTAAATACTGGAAGATAATATACTTGTTAATATAGTAAAGACAAAGTAAATTAAATTT
The DNA here is from genome assembly GCA_004027655.1 of Graphiurus murinus. Taxonomy (NCBI): domain Eukaryota; kingdom Metazoa; phylum Chordata; class Mammalia; order Rodentia; family Gliridae; genus Graphiurus; species Graphiurus murinus. The sequence goes on from PVLC010037951.1 coordinate 7,923, forward strand.
AAAAAAGAACAATGTGTTGGGATAATTCATTTCAGGAATTCAGGGGGGTAAAGAATAATTATAAAGATGGCACCCATGGAGAAGCAGCAAAGAACTCCACATCTCTTAAAGGAATCCTCAAGCTGTTGGACATGGGGGTGGAGAGGAAGTGAGAGGAAATGCAGGTGGATAATGTGATGTAACCAGATTCTAGGAGAACTTGGATCCAAGGCAAAAAATGGAAGCATCGCCTCCCCTTTGATTAGTTCCTTTTAGTACACCTGCCTCCTCCCAGGTCCACTCTCTCCCTGATTTCACTAACTTTACTCCTAATTTTAAAGGAAGTCAAAATGTACCAGACTCTCAGTTCTTGTGAACAGGCATTCAAAGCTCATGGACGCGTCTTGTCAGTGCACCCACCTGCCAGGTGGAGCGAGGTGAATGCTCTCTGGAGGGCCTGCAGGGTTGCCAGGGTGCAGGGATCTCAGGAGATCTTCAGTCAAATGAACATGATGGGATTTACATTGTCTTAGTAATTCCTGGATTCCTATTCTCTTTAATCTGCTGAACTGTAACTGGGATCTGGGAAGAGAATTTAGGTTGGGTGAAGAAATTATTATTATGAAATTCATTTTGACTCAATATTTGGAGAGATTATATTCCTTATATCACGCCTTCAGTAAATTACAAGGCTACTGATCATTAACTAATACTTACCTTCAGTTTTACTTGTGAATTTTGATGAGACTTTCTGGGCATCTCAGAGCTCATATAATCCAAAGGGGTCAAGAATTGTGAACATCTAGTCTTATTTACCTCTTCGCTGTCATTTTCGTAATTATTTTTGGTTTTACGGTCTTCAATGTCTAGGATAATTGTCCAATAATTTTCCCCTTCTTCCTGGTACATTTAAAGTTCAGTTTGAGTGCACACCATCCCCCTCCCCCTTTAAGGAATAACAAGAATGTTCATGTCTTGTTTTAACAAGTGGATGATCTGCCCCAACTTCAGAGTCAGAGCTTCGCACTATAAAAAGGAGACCATTATGTTTAACTTTTTGCCCTGTGAGAAAAGCAGGATATGTCAAGCCTCTACTTAAGTTTGTTCTTTTATCCTTCTGAGTCCCTCTCATGAGCTAATTTCTTTCAGAGACTCCATAAGCCCCTTAAAGAGCAGCACTGTTCCCTGACAAACTCACAGGCACGCAGTTAATCATTAATTTTGCATGGTGCACATATGCAGTCTGCTGGACTATACACTGTTTGAGCAACTTCCTCCCATTAGTATAAATGCTCTTGTGTGAGGGTCAATGTGAGATCTTTATCTAACCTATTATCAGCAGTCCAGACAGAGTTTTAGAACCTCCCTTTAACAAGTCCAAGTTTCAGAGTTCACAAGGCTTAAACCTACATGAATACAGTAGTATTTTTATGGCAAAACAACAGCTGCAGGAGCAGACTGGGCAACACACCCTGGCTGGGTATGTACAGATACTAGAAACAGGTGCACCTCACGACTTGTGTGCCTAAAAAAAAAAAAAAAATGACATTTCTCCATCAGCTCCAGTTTTATATAAAGTGTGTTTAAAGGTATATAAAGGAATATAGAAACATTTCAGAAGTGAAATACTAAGGCTTTTAAAAAAGCAATAAAAGCACAACTCAAAATCGTTAAGAGAGAGATTACTTTCATTTTACTGCTGGTGAATATTCAACCTCGTGAAAATCCAAGGAGCCACCCGTCTGCATAATGAAAAATTACTTTTAAATGGCAAGCGAATTAAATTGTGCCACCTTTCTTCTGTTTCTTAGACTTGGTCTGGTGTTCCAGCTTCATACTGCTTGGGGAAAGTGGAAATTCAGCTTTGCGTGGGTGGAGGAAAGGCAGATTTGAATGTGATCCTGTCCAAATAATCTCTTCCAGCCTCGCTTTAGGGTGGTTTGCAGAGACTGGAAAGAGTGAGCCTCCGAGCCCCCGGCGTAGAGGCAACACCTTCCCCGGCCGTGTGCCAGGAAGCCCCCGGAGGGAGCGCCCAATAAATGTCAATGTTGTGTGGCTATTTCAACTTTCAAGTAACTAGCACAAGTTTACTTGAAAATTAACACTGCAGTCATACAGAAGGGGGAAAGCAACGTGTGTTGTTTCCAGACATAATTGAGATTGAACTCTAACCAATTCAGAAACAAGCGTTACTTTCCGCAGCCCTGGAGAAGCCAGCTTCCCTCTGCCAGAGGGGAAGTAGTGCAGTCGTCGGGAACACAAAGCTCCCTGTATGCAGCTCGCAGAGAGAAGCGGCCCTGTCATCCGGCCTGCCCATTCATCTTTGTGTGTCCTTGTGGCCAGGGTGCTGTGGGAAGGAGTTTGGTCCCCCTAAAAAGAGTGGTGCTTTGGGGGTCTCCAGGGGTTTTAATGCCAGCTGTGTGTGAAGCGTTGCTGATGCAGGACAGGACTCAGAGATCACTTTCAACCTGCTACATAGTCATCAATCACGTTGGCTTGTCCTCAAGAGCTCTGAGCATCTACCTGCCTTATACAGAGCCTGACTTTTCCTCAGGTTTCGTAATAGGCTTAGAAGTGGTCCATTGGAGAAATCAGAAAGAATGTCCAGAGACATGATTCAGATCCACCAAAACGTCTGACATGGGCAAACTACCCTTGGAGGCCAGCCACAGTCAGAAGGAACAGCGGCGATCTGGAGATGGAGAATACTAAAGTTAGATAGAGGTGGAATAAAAGTAACAGTGCTGCTGCTGCCTCTGCTTTGTCACTGCAGAAGTGTCACACTTCATGGATTGCAACTAACTTGAGATCTGGGGGTGAGCGGTGCTGGCTCACTGGCTTGTGGGCCTCTTGGGCTTTCATCTTTTGTGGAGTGCCAGGTCTTTGATAGGGTGTCAAATAAGAAATAAATGAATGGAGCGGCTTATAAGTCATTTTGTTAATCATAAAGGGGACACTTTGGAGCTATAACATTATTAATGTCATCTTGTTTGTTTTTTGTTTTGTTTTGTTGTTGTTGTTTTGGTTAGGGAGAATCATGGAAGTTTCCAGCAAGGGATTAAAGAGTCTTGCTTATTCCCATCAAATGAGGATCCTTTCTGTCTCAATACCACTGGCAAGAGAAAGAATGAAGGCCTATTGTTGAATGTAATTATCAAAAACATAACACAAATTCAAATGTCTTGATTGCATCTAGCTAAATCATATAAATGCCGATAAAATATTTACAAATACAGAGGTAGGGAACAGCAGGCTTAGTGATCAAGACATACTACAGTTAAAAATCCTGGAGGCAAAGTAAAGAAAACCCACTGGACCCAAGGCCAGACTGTCAGGATGGCAAGTAATCACCTCCGCCCCAACAGCACACAAATAGACTTGGAATGAAAACTGAAGTGGCTCGTGTAGCTTCTGAAACCAGGGAGACAAAAGGGAACCAAGCAACCCAGAGAGATGACAGAGAAAGGAAGCAGGCCATCGTGGAACACATCAGTTATTACATCAGCTTAGGCAAAGAATAAGACACCAGAAGGAAATGGAAAATGAAGCTCAAAGATGACATTTTTGACCCTGCACCAGCATCGTGTGTGAAGTGTTCTCACTGATGTGTGCCATCTGAAGGAGACACAGCAGCCGGGCTTGGTGGTGCACCCCTGCAAGACAAGAGAATCACAGGCTCAAGGCCAGTGTGCCTTGTCTCAAAAGGAGGGGGAGGAGACCGTTCCTTTTTAGGTATGTTCTATAATATTCTCAAGATTAGCAACTGCCACTCTCCAGGTGAAACCATCCAATGTTATGGCTTCACAGTAGTTTCTATTGCTGCTACAACAAGTTACCACAAACTTACTGGCTCGTATCAACATACATTTATTTTCTTAAAGTTTTGGAGGACAGGAGACTCACTGGGCTAAAGTCAAGGAATAAGCAAGGCTGTGTTCCTTCTGGATCCGGTGAGAACGTGTTTCCCTGCCTTTAATACCTTCCAGAGCCCTACATCCTTGACTCATGGTCCCTTCCATCTTCAGAGCCAGCTGTGTGGCACTCCAAGTCTCTCTCTGCCTCTGTCTCTGTCTCTGCCCTTCTCTCCTGACCATGGTGCTCCTGCCTTGGTCCCCTGCAATTACCCTGGACATAATTCAGGATAATATTCCTATCTCAAGATCCTTAACTTAATTGGTTAACTTAGTGTTTACTAAGTCCCTTTGACCCTATAAGGTAATACACTGGTGTGGGGGTTTAGACGGTGGCTATCTTCGAATGGCCATTACTCTATTGACCACAGCTTTCAATATTAGCTTTTTGGGACAACTTTCAGACTCCTACCTCTCCCTTGAACTTCAGAGTCAATCATACAATAACTTGCCCTACATCTCTACCTAGACATTTCAAGTGACTATCAACAGGTGAATGGATAGAAAAAGTGTTATATATCAGCATAGCATCATAAAATAGTACTCACCAATAGAAAGAACTATTCATATATACATATATAGATATATCATGGGAAAACCTCAAAATTTTTAAAAAATATCCTGATGGAAGGAAGATAGGAAAAAAAGTATATACTAGGTCCATTTATGTGAGATTTTAGAAAACTCAAAGTATGTCACTGTCAACATGATTTATATTATGATATGAGACTATAATGCACCAATAAAAGCCCTTTAAAAAAGAAAACTCAAAGTAATCTATAGTTACAGGAAACTTATCCGTGGATATGTGGCTATAGAATTGGGGTGGTGGGCAGAGGCAGGAAGGAGGGGTTACCAGGGCAGGGCGTGGAAGAATTTAGGGAGCAATGAATATGTTCATAATCTTTATTGCAGAGGTGAATATATATGTCACAGGTACATATATATGTCAAATTTTAATTATATATACTTTAAATATTCGTAACTTGTCAGTTATAGTTCAATGAAATTGCTATTGTCATTATTAAGAAAATACATATTGTTTTTGAAAATATGAGGTTATCTTCCCACAGAAGGGAAGGTACTTATTTTAGTTATTCAAAATCAGAATAAGTAAATTTTGCCAAGAATGGAGCACTATTAAAACTGCTGAAATTGTCCTGGTTTATTCAAACTACTCAGATTACGCAAAATTACTCAAATTTATTATTTTGCTGTTCGTTTCTTCTTCAGAAAATACAGTCTTATTTTTTTAAAAAGGGGATATGATAAAGCGACAAGATTGTTAAAGCTTTGTGTAGGAAAATTATTATTTTTAAATTACAGTTTTTATATGATTTATAAAAGTAAATTGTACACTTCACCTTTCTGAAATATGACAGAAAAGGCAATCTGCAAAAAGATAGGCATGATGAGCCTTTCTTTACAAAACACCTAGAAATTCAGGCTAAAATACCACCTGCGTCCTGAGAACACAAACCAAGCTTGTAAGGAAATACAGGGAGCTCTTACATACCAAGAACGAAGACCAAACTGAAGACCAACGTGTTAACCATTCAAACCAAAACTGCCGCTACCCACATGGGGCTGTGTTTGTTGATGGAAATTGAGTGTGAATTTTAATAGAGACTTCTGTGGACAGAAAATGTGGCCCAGGGCCTACAAGAAATGGGAACTTGTATGAACTCCATAGAGTGTCAAGACATGCACAAAATTACAATCCCAGTAACAGTCAGAAAATGAGAATCCACCCAATGATACAAGAAAACAATAAGAAACCTCATCTACCTTAGTCTAGACTCAGGTATAAAAATAATATCCTGTTAGAATTTCTCACCATAGGACAACAACTTACATTAGTTTGAGATTTGACATTATCATTTTCACATGATCTGGCAAGCCAAGAATAAGAAATTAATGTTTAAAAAGGAAAAAAATTCTTTGATCTGTTTCATAATACTATGTCAGTATATGAAAGTATTACAACAATTTCACTAACATGTACAGGGAGGGAGAAGAGGTGGGGCGGGGGAGAATGTGGAAGGAAATACACCAAGAGCTGTGTGCATGTGTAGTTGTATCACACTGAACTTCACTATGATGTATAATTGCGATGCACTAATCAAATTATTTTTAAAAAGTGATTGAAACTTAAAAAAGAAATTACTCCCAAAGATAGTAATAAGCCTTACTTTTTCCTGGTAAAAAAAACTCAAAATTGCTCCAGGACAGGGCTGCAGTCAGGGATTTTCATAGGGAAGCCCTGTATATGTTGAATTTACCATCCACAATTACACAACACATTAAAAAAAAAAAAAAAAAAAACAAGAGACAGCAAACACAGGAATGTTATTATAACTCCACCCTCATGTTCCAAATGAGAGAACTCTCTGATATAAACTATATGAACTCAAATGAGTGTTCTAGTTGGTGAAAGACTTAATAGGAGCGTTCAAAATATTTAAAAGAACCACAGATTAATAAGAAAAAGAAGTCAAGATAAATTTGAAAAGACTCAAATGAAACTTTGAGAAATTTTTAAAAATGTAATTATTAAATTTTTAAACCAAATGACAGCATTTGGGAGACTGAGACCGGAGGATCTGGGTTCGAGGCCAGCCTCAGCTACCTAGTGAGGCACTCCGCAACTTAGTGAGACCGGGTTTCAAAATAAAGAATAAAAAATAGGGCTAGGGGTGTAGCTCGGAGGTAGAATGCCCCTGAGTTCAATCCCCAGTGCCGCAAAAAAAAAAAAAAAAAAAAAAAACAATGGATTAAGAGTAGATGTGATACAGCTGAAGAGAAATTTATTAAGATGAAATATACAGATAGCAAAATTACTCTAATTCAGGCGAGAGAGGAAAGTAGGTGGAAAATACAAGGTAAAAAAAGAGAGGAGGTAGGATGAAAAAATCTAAAATATGTCCAATGGTATTTTCAAAACAAGACAATACAGCCGGGCGTGGTGGCGCACGCTTGTAATCCCAGCATTCCGGAGGCTGAGACCGGAGGATCCGGGTTCGAGGCCAGCCTCAGCTACCTAGTGAGGCCCTCTGCAACTTAGTGAGACTCGGTTTCAAAATAAAGAATAAAAAATAGGGCTAGGGGTGTAGCTCGGAGGTAGAATGCCCCTGAGTTCAATCCCCAGTACTGCAAAAAAAAAAAAGAAAAATGTACAAACTTTAGAAATGCA
>PVLC010037952.1:0-15013 GCA_004027655.1 Graphiurus murinus
CCACTGGAGTTAACCAATATTATACAAGCCAAATTGCTGGGTGGGTTTTCCAGGGAGGTTTCTTAAAGAAGCCTGATCCAGCTAGGAGATGTAGCTTTTTCCTTATTCCCTTGCCTCTTAATTCCCACCTGGAAAAGTTGAGGTGATTGCAGAAACTCTAGTAGTCTAGTAGTCACCTTGAACCATGAGGTGCTGTGCCTAGGAAAGCCCACTTTTTTTTTTTTTTTTTGCGGTACTGGGGATTGAACTCAGGGGCATTCTACCTCTGAGCTATACCCCCACCTCCAGCCCTATTTTTTTATTCTTTATTTTGAAACAGGGTCTCCCTAAGTTGCGGAGTGCCTCACTAGGTAGCTGAGGCTGGCCACGAACCCGGATCCTCCAGTCTCAGCCTCCCAAATGCTGGGATTACAAGTGTGCACCACCACGCCTGGCTGAAAGCCCACATTTTAGATGCCTGGGTTTTTTGATGATCATGAGACCATGCTACCATTTCTAAACTTTTACCTCTGTACTTTTGCAATATAAAAGAAAAATACATATCTATCTTATTAAGCCTCTATTATTTCAGTTTTCTTTTATATGAAACAGAACCGTGTGTGTGTGTGTGTGTGTGTGTGTGTGTGTGTGTTTTCCTGGGAATTGAACTCAGAGGCATTCTACCTTTGAACTATACCATCCCTTTTTAATTTTTGTGTGTTTGTTTGCTTGTTTTTTTGTTTGTTTGTTTGTTTGTTTGTTTTGAGACAGGGTCTCACTAGGTTCCTGAGAGTCTCACTACCTGCTGTCCTTGAACTTACCATCCTCCTGTTCCAGCTTCCCAAGTACTGGGATTACAGGCGTGCACCACCATCCCTGGCATGCAATGGGATCTTATCCTCACCAGTATAGCAATCCCTAATTGAAAGATCTCATTCTGCATGCGAATGAATTCACTAGCTCAGTGGCTCTCCCTCTCTAGCCAGCCTTGGGTCACCTGGAGCGCTCATTCTGATGGAGATGGCCGGGCCCCTTCCTCTGTGTTCCTGATTTGGTAGTTCCTAGGTGAAACCTAGTAATCCGCATTTCTAGCAGGTCCTAAGGATGCTGAGGCTGGTGCTGCTGGAACCACACTTTGAGGATCACTTCCCTAGCTCCTTCCAGATTTATTTGCATCATTTTCTTCTTGGAGACCAAAGAAAACATGCCATTGGGAACTGAGTCATTCTTGTTTTTCCTTTTCAGAGCCAAAAATTCCTTTCCCAGACATATCGAGCTGTACCTTTTCTTTTCTCTTCTCTCTCTCCTTTTTTTTTTTTTTTTTTTTTTTTTAGCATTCTCCACTCTGCCATTATAAGAAGCCTCACTAAGTGTCTAACACTGACTTCTGGTCCTGGCAAAGATCCACATAATTAATGTAAACCTACCATTTATGAACACTTTGTTTTCTATTCACCCATTTTCTATTTTCCCTTGATCTTTACTACTAGAATTTTCAGACAGGGGCTCAAAATTGCATTGTGTAGAAGGTTTGAGGTTCACGGCTTTTGGGTTTGCAATTTTATTTTACACTTGGAGATAGTGTACATATATTTCCCTCTAACACATTATTTGATTTATCATCTCTACAGCAGGTCAGTTCACCCCCACAGCCAAACATAAAGTTTTCATCTTTAGAATTCTTTCCAGTCCACCCACACATTTTATTCTTCTAGAATACACAAAGCAATGGTAAAATCACAGGCTGATTTTTTTTTTCTTTTATTGCTACCCAGCATTCATTCTACTGTATTTTGGTGAAAATATTCTGGTTTCTACATGAAAATGATGTCCCCTCACTCAGCCCTAGTGAGACTGTGACCTTCCCCCGGGACCAATGGCCCCATTGTCTCCTTGTGGTTTGAGTCATGTCTTCTAGAATTAAGAGGTTGAAGTCCCATGAGTTCCTGAAGGACCTTGGCGTATGACTATGGGGGTTTTTCAGTAAGTAATTAATGTAGAGCCAGGTCATGGGTGTCCTGGTGCGGATGTGTGTGTTGGAAAAGAATTTCCAAGACAAAGAGTAGAACTGTAGCCAGGCATGGTGGTGCACACCTGTAATCCCAGTACTTGGGAGGCTGAGACAGGAGGATTGCAGGTTTGAAGCCAGCCTCACTTTAAAATAAAATAAAATAGGGTTGGGGGTGTAGCTCAGAGGTAGAATGCCCTGGGGTTCCATCCTCAGTACTGAAAAAAAAAAAAAAAAACAGTAGAGCTACAGACAGGTTTATTTAGGAAAGTTAAAAAGTTAAGACTTAACACATTCAAGAAAGGATGCAGGCCATCTCCAGAGTGAGAGAGATCAAGAAAGATGGCAGAGAGACTAGAATTGAGAGGAACTGGGGGAGCGTGGCTCTTCTTTTGTAGGACATTCTGTAAATGGTGAGCAAATGGGATGCGTCAATGGTGAGCACGTGGGCGGTGAGCCCGATCCCTCTGATTATGGAGCGCAGAGCAGGCGATGCCATCCTGGTTCTTCTCCAAATCTCCAGGCTGACCTTATCTGGTTGACGGACAGCACTTGAGTTGTACCCATATCATTGGGCCTGGAGCAATGTCTTTCTCTAGAATTCTTTTGCTTAGTCTAAAATGCATTCTGTAAGCTAACAAAATATATATGCAACCATTGATGGGACTTAGATTGCTCTAAGATTTGCTGAGCCTTTTAAGAATTTAGACTTTTGGAAATCTTGGCACTGTGGCACACACCTGTAATCCCAGTACTTGAGAGGCTGAGACAGGAGGATCGGAGGCTCAAGGCCAGCCTCAGCAACTTAGTGAGACTCTGTTTCAAAATAAAAAGGGCTGGAGGTAGAATGCCTTGGGTTCAATCTCGAGTACAAAAAAAAAAATTAGGCTTGGAGAAAAATAGGCTTTCAGAAGGAAGGGGAGGGTGACCGTGGAGTTTTGAGATTTAAAGCTACAGCACCCCTTTTCTTCCCTACATGTCTCCTTTCTACCTCATGCTCCCCGCCCCCAATATGTGACACACAGTTCACCCTTTCTCACACCTAGGCAAGGCACCACAATTGGGTAGGGCCCTAATCCAATAACTAGTGTCTTGATAAAAAGAGATTAAGACAGACACACACAGACCATCTGAAAGCTCAGGGAGGAGACACCATAAACCTGCCAGGAGAGAGGTCTCAAGAGAGATCGCCATTGCAGTCTTTGATTCTTTGTTATGGCAATCCTAACAAACTCATATACCCCTGGGCTGAGATCAGCCAACTTTTTTCTATAAAGGGCCAGATAGTAGAGTCAGGCATGGTGGCACAAGCTTGTAATCCCAGCACTTGGGAGGCTGAGACAGGAGGATCGCAGGTTCGTGGCCAGCCTCAGCTACTTGGTGTGGCCGTCCACAACTTAGTGAGAATCTCATTTCAAAATAAAGAATTAAAAATAGGACTGAGGGTATAGCTCAGAGGTAGAATGCCCCTGGGTTTAATAATCCCTAGTGCCAAAAGAAAAGGTCAGATAGCAAAGAGTTCAGACCTTGTGGGACTTATGGTTCATGTTACCACACTCATCTCCTGTTGAGTGCCAGAGCAGCCATAGATAGGACTCTGAATGGTGTGGCCATGTGCCAATAAAACTTTATTAGCAAAATGAGGCAGGTCACTCATGGGCTCTGCTTTGCCGACTTCTGCCCCGATGACTGGTTCGAGAGTAAGCATGAAATGGGTTGTGGTGGTGCACGCCTGAAACCCCAGTGCTTGCAAGGCTGAGATAAGGAGGATCACAGGTTCAAGGTCAGTCTCTGCAACTTAATGAGATCCTGTTTCAAAACAAAAAATAAAATAGAGCTGGGAGTGTAACTCAGAGGTAAAACCCTGCGTTTAATCCCAATACCACAAAAAAAAAAAAGTGAGCATGTATCTCAGAGCTGACAGTGAGCATGACTCCATTCCTGGCTAAAATCTAAGCCAGGAAAGTCCAATTATGACTTCCCTCAGACGAATGGGGAAGAGCACTCCCTTTCCAGTAGGCTACAGTTTTGAGCACAGGAGGGTGCAGCCGCCGTCTTCAGGACAAAACCCAGAGCCATTCTCCGGGCTCCCAGGCAGGATGAAATCCAGGCACACATCTGCCATTGTTCATCTCTTTTTACCAGGGACCAGCATTCAGTCGCTGCACCACACATACCTTAAGAACTGATGAGTAGTCGCCAACAAATTGCTTTGTTTTTAATGTGAAAATGAATGAACGTGGCTGCTTCCTTAGATCAGATTAACTAGAAAACCGTCAGTGGCGCTGCTTGAACATAACCTACAGTAGTAACGTATCACGCGGTACTCACCAGGCACCTCAAGCAGCCGGAGCTTGAAAAGAACAAGACCCTGGGGAGAAAGCAGGAGTACAGTCATTTATCTCGATCCTCTGAGAAAGCCCAGGGAAAAAGCAGCCTTAAAAACACATCAAATCGGCGAGAAAGGGGCTTCCCGGCTGTCTCAATTTTTCTACTCCAACTCATTTACAAGATTTTAATTTAGATCATTAACAAAAGAATTCGGCGTAGCTTTCCAGCATGGATCCAATGGAAAGAAATACAAGGGAATTCGTGTTTAAGTGAAGGGTTATATGATTTCTCCCCTATGTGGAAGCTAGACAGAGACTGGGAAACAAAAGGGACTTCAGATAAATGAGAAAAAATACTAGGAGAATAGTGAAAAGGGTTTAGGGGAGGGAAGGGAAAGGGGAGCAAAACAGAAGGTTTGACGAAGGAAATGGTTCAGGTAATGCTGTGTACGTATCCAAGTTATCAATACCAATCTCAAGTCGGGTGTGGGGGCGCAGGCTTGTAATCCCAGTAATTGGGAGACTGACACAGGAGGATCTTGGGTTCGAGGCCAGCCTCAGCTACTCAATGAGGCCCTCTGCAACTTAGTGAGACCCTGTTTCAAAATAAAGAATAAAAAATAGGGCTGAGGTAGGGATCGGAGGTAGAATGCCCCTGGATTCAATCCCCAGTACCACACACACACACAAAAAAAATCTCAATAATGTGTACAGGGAGAAGGGAGGGACATGGATCCGGAGGGAAACACACCGAGCGCTGTGGGCATGTATGCTTCTATCATCTGAACCTCATTAGGATGCATAACTAACTACAACACACCAATAAAAGTATTTTTAAAAAAATTTTAACGTTCAAAATTGAAAAGCGGGCATTGTTTTCTCTTCAGACTGATATTTATTTCTATGTAGTAATTATTTGCAAAATCCAATGCAGATCTGCTCCAATCAAACACATGTTGGTGCTGGCGTTGGTCAGAGCAGAGCAAGTTATGCTGCAGTAAGAAAAAAGACCAAAATTTTAGGAGCTCTGCATACATTTATTTCTGGCTCCTGGGAAGATACTCATGAGACCAGGCAGCACTCTGGAGAAGCTGCCTTCCATGTAGCAGCTGCTTCCATCTGTGGCCCTCCATTTCCACAGGTGTTCATGACACAGTGGGGGGACATCATGGAGAATCACACAGTGGCCTGCAGTGCTTTCCACTAGGAGTGCCCAATCACACTGCTACTTCCAGCCCATTGGCTGGAGCCAGTCACATGGTTTTATCCACAGGAGGATACCGGGAAATGTAGTCTTGAAGATGTCCAGGGATGGGAAATAGATGTATACCCATGTTTATATCAGCGCAATTCACAATAGCCAACCTATGGAACCAGCCTTGGTGTCCGTCCACAGATGAATGGGTTATGAAACTGTGGTATAAACACACAATGGAATTCTACTCAGCCAGAAAGAAGAACAAAATCATGTCATTTGAAGGAAAATGAATGGAACTAGAGAATGCTAAGTGATGTTAGCTAGTCTCCGAAAGTGAAGAGTCATACGTTTTCTTTCCTATGTGGAAGCTAGAAAGGAGCTGGGAAACAAAAGAGACTTTAAATAAATGAGGAGACAGCCAGGCATGGTGGCACATGTTTGTAATCCCAGTGCTTGGGAGGTTGAGACAGGAGGATCACAGGTTCCCAGCCAGCCTCCGCAATTTAATGAGGATCTTCACAACTTAGTGAGGATCTCTGCAACTTAGTGAGACCCTTTTTCAAAATAAAATAGGGCTGGAGATGTAGCTCAGAGGTAGAATGTCCATGTGCTGGATCCCTAGTACCACCAAAAGAGAGGGAGAGGGAGAGAGGGGGGGGGGGCAAGCCAGTAGAATAGTGGAAGGGGATTTGGGAAGAGAGGTAGGTTAGGTAGGGAGGAGACCTGGTAAAGGAATCAGTTCAAACAATCCTATGTACATTTGTGAAGCTATCGATAGCAACTATTATGAGTGGGGGCGGGGAGGGAAATGCACCAGGTGCTGTGTGATGTACATTTCTATCACACTAAACTTCAATGTGATGTATGGTTACAATGAACTAATAAAAGTATATTTAAAAAAATGTCACTGTGGGATACTCTCAAGAGGGAAGAAAGGGCAACCCTTTCTCACAAACTAATGAGGAGAAAGCTGAGAGAAATGGTGGATTCAACCAGCAAAGAGAAAGAGGCTGAATTCAAGTTGCTACTCAGGCCAACTGTTCCTCAAAATGCCCCTGAGTATGATGACTGTCGATGACACCAGTCACTGTTCTGAAGTGTAAGGCAGAAAATAAGGAATATGGTCTTTAGAAAGCTACGAGGACAGTACGCCTCTTCATTATTGCCATTATTGCTGACAATAATGAGTGGCCTTCCAATGTGTCTTAATTTTACTCAGTCATAAAGAAGAACACAATTATGTCATTTGCAGGAAAACGGATGGAACTAGAGACTAGTATGATAAATGAATCAGCTGGTTACAGAAAGCCAAGTGTGGTGTCTGTTCTCTCGTGTGTGAAAGCTAGAGAGAAAACAGGAAACAGAAAGGACTTCAGATATATCATCAAATGTGGCTGAGACAAAATGTAAAAATTCATAAACCGATTATCATAAAAGAAATTTAATAAAAGTCAAAGATCTGCAGCAAGAAGAAGGGAAGGAAGGAAGGAAGGAAGGAAGGAAGGAAGGAAGGAAGGAAGGAAGGAAGGAAGGAGAAACAAAGCCCTAGGGTCTGTAAAACGTGACAAATCCTTCCAAATCTTTAAACAACAAATCCCTTTCTCGATAGTAAGAATAAAAATCTACCTGGCTCATCTTACAAAATTATCATAAGCTTGACATCAAATCCAAACAAACCTAGCACATGCAAGAAAGCCGAAATCCTACATCACTTAGGTGAACACATGTAAAAATCCTTCTTAAAATATTAACAAGTCAAAACCAGCAGTGTATTAAAAGGATAGCAGGTGAGTATTTAAAGAGTATCTGGAGAAGCAGAAGAATTTTGGAAAGAGCCCTGGACTAGGAGTCCTGAATCACTGGGTAAGTGTTACCAGATTACTTAGCCTCTCTGTTCCAGTCAGCATTCCTATAGCCATAATCAAAACACCTGACCATGTAGCTTAGAGGAAGGAAGACTTATTTTCTTATGGTTTCGGGTTCAGTCCGTGTGAGGCTGGGGATCCCGGATCTCAGGATATGGCGGCAGGAGGCAGAGCAAGGAAGAGCACCTGGGCTATGCTCATATCATGAAGAGACCACGGGGAGGAGGAACCATGTATAATCCCCAAGGCTGCATGTCCAGAGACCACCCCTTCCAGCCACAGCCTACCAGCTTACCAGGTAAACCCATTGCAATGGCTTTATCCACTGCTGGGATTACCGCCCTCGTGACTGTAGTATATCAACCCTGAATATTAATAAATGCACTCTGTAGCTCTGTAGGAGGCTTTTTTTTTTTTTTTTTTTTTTTTTTTTTTTTTTTTTTTTTTTTTTTTTTTTTTTTTTTGGTGGTGGTACTGGGGATTGAGCTCAGAGGCATTCTACCTCCGAGCTACATCCCCAGCCCTATTTTTTATTCTTTATTTTTGAAACAGGGTCTCACTAAGTTGCAGAATGCCTCACTAGGTAGCTGAGGCCGGCCACGAACCCAGATCCTCCGGTCTCAGCCTCCCAAATGCCGGGCAAGAATTTTTTTGACTCAGACCTCAAAAGCACAGGCAATGAAAGAAAAACATGGGACGATATCAAACTACAAAGTTTCCACACAGCAAAGGAAGCAATTAACAGAGTGAACACAGAGATGACGCACAGAATCGGGGAGAATATTTCAAAACTATGCATCTGATAAGGGGCTAATATCCAAAACAGATACAAAGAACTCAACGCTGTGTGTGTGTGTGTGTGTGTGTGTGTGTGTGTGTGTGTGTGTGTGTGAAAGAGAGAGAGAGAGAGAGAGATGAACTGGGATTAGATAGATAGATAGATAGATAGATAGATAGATAGATAGAAGATAGATAGG
Organism: Graphiurus murinus; assembly: GCA_004027655.1. Taxonomy (NCBI): domain Eukaryota; kingdom Metazoa; phylum Chordata; class Mammalia; order Rodentia; family Gliridae; genus Graphiurus; species Graphiurus murinus. The sequence continues at coordinate 8,358 of PVLC010037952.1, forward strand.
TAATTAAACGATCTCCTCTGATTAAGTATGGTCAGAACCCTATAGGAAACCCCTTATTCCATATTATACCCCGTGGATCTGCTTCTTTGATTGAATCCTGGCTGACACACCCCAGAGCCCTCATCTCACAATCTTCTTGTGGAGAATCTGACCTCGGGCAAATTGCTTAATAAATGATGGGCTTCGTGACTTTCCAAGACAGCCCAGGTATGCGTCTCTCAGCTACCCCAAAGCAGGGAACTACAGGGGACTTCTGGGCCTCATCCACCTAGCGCACGTTGGCAGAGCCCTCCCAGATGTGTACAGCTGGCCCGCCCCGCCCGCACGCCAGCTAAGAGGGAGTCGCCACTGCAGAAAACCACCGGGCAGGGAGTCTGAGGGCAGAAACTGACTAATTCTCAGCACAGGTGTTCTTGCCGGATATTGATAGCTGGTCTGAAGTCAAAATAGAGTATCTCTGGCTCTTCCTACACCAGCAGGTGTTCCTCACTCCCAGCACCCGAAATGTGTGTGCCTTGGAAGACTGCAAAAATAGGCCTCTCTATAGGAACACTCGGAAACAAACAACATTTGGGAAGCTGCATATATCTTAGAGGAACCGCTCCCCCATCACACAGGGCTAAGTCTGATGCGTGAACATAGATATTTGTATATTCATAAATGGCTGGTGCCGGTAACTTAAAATTCACTGTTCCTGAGACAGGCAGGAAGAGGCAGGTCGACTGTGAAGAAGCATTGCTGTTTTTGAAAATCCTATGCGGAATGAATTTGTAAATTTCCACGTTGCTTTATGTGGCTAGCATGCCAAGTGTTGTGGATTGGGATTAAAATATACTAGGATATCAGGAAAACTTCAAATAAAATTCAATTATTAATTTGATAAATGATTATAACCCAAATGAGGCAACTTGCATGCCAAATATTCCCCATCTACCTGAATTTCCAATCAAATTCTCTTACACCTGGACTTTCTTCTCAGTAGATGAAAATAAATACTATAAATAATGACTTATTTTAAAACTTTTTATCCAAGTACTTTGAAAAACAGACTGCATGTACTTTTTCTGTGCTCTGCAATGTGGGACCAATAATTCATTGTCGTAAGAATCATAGGTCTTATTGTTCATAAGCAATATTTTGGTGGAATGGTTAAATGGTGCAGATTTGCTTCCTTAAAGTTATGGTTTTTATCTGATGCCTATAAAAAGATACCAAAACATAAGGAAAGAGAACATTTCCCTAAAGACTCAGAGAAAAAGTGTAAGTTAGAAGTGATTTTCTAAAGGAAATGAACAAAATTGTTTAACTACTTGCTGGTAAATAGCAAGTAAGATTACATCTGTGTCTATGTTTTTATATCTGTTTATATCTATATATGTTATATTTATACCTATAATAATAAAGAAAGAAAGAAAGAAAGAAAGAAAGAAAAAGATACTTGGCAAATTGCAAACAAATTTATATCTATACCTCTATGTTTAGAATTAGATAGGTACAGATAGATAAAATCAAGAAGTCGCTATGAAATAAAAGTAAAGAGTGATTAGAAATCAAGTAATAATTGCAAAAGAGCCTTATTAAATAAGAAAATAATTCAAGAAAATCTAAATTCTAATAAGTAGTGAATATTCACATTGGAGATACTCTAAAGCAGGAAACTATAAGCGATATAAGAGATAAACTTGAAAAATCCTCAAGAGTACAGAGGAGAGGGGAAAAGGAGTGGAAATTCATTTTTAATCATAAAATAGCAGATGTAAAACCAAGCAGTGAAAATTCATTTTTAATCATAAAATAGCAGATGTAAAACCAAGCATGCTCATTGTAAAAATAAGTATGTATATTCCTCTGTCAAACAATTAGCTGTAATCATGAAAATCAAGATGTCGGATATGTGACAAAACATGTTTATTGTGACAATAAATGAAAAAGATTCAATTATCTGCCAAATGCTTAGAAATTTCAAGTAAGATTTTTAAAAAATTAGTCAAGATACTGCCTAAATTGGAAGTTTTGACAATAAGTCACCAAAATGAAGATTAAGATAGAGGGAAAGAGGAAGCTATATCAGGTAAATGCAAACAAAAAAACGAAGCATGGTGAGAGGTAAGATAAGAGAATTTAGCCCTTGCATGTGTACACACGCATGGTGCACACTGAAAGACCCTGTATTGGCTCACAGGGGCAGACTGTACACATCCCTTCCCAATTCTACGTTTGATGGTTTGAAATCAGCCATAAGAGTAGTATTCACACCACAAAACTGCAAATTCTACAAATTGGGAGAGATTTTTGTTTCTCTTTGGGGAGGTACTATAGTTTGGATCTTAAGTGTTCCCCATAGGTGTTGAAGGCTTGGTCTGGGGTGGTGCTGTGGACCCTTTAAGAGGCAGGGCCTTGTGAGAGATCTTCCGGTTATTTAGGTTCTGGAAGAGTGGAAGCCCCACCCTTTTCTTGTCTTTTCTTTCACTTCCAGGTCATGAGGTGAGTGGTTTTGCTCCATCATGTGCTTCCCCCTTACTGTGCTGACTCACCACAGGCCCAAAAACACAAGCCGAAATAAATCTTCTCTATATAAATTTATTATCTTATAGTCGTGGAATGCTGACTAGCACGGGGTTGGGTATGTTTGTTTTTGCTTTGGGAAACTGGTTTTACTAGCACACCACTATACATTCTTCTTTCCTTCTATCTTATCCTCAACTTTCCTCAGTTTTATTAATATAATCTGGTCTTTTAGATCCTAGTCATTATCATTAAAGTGTTTACATTTGTCATGATAATTTTTTATGTGTCAACTTGACTGGGCCATGGGATGCCTAGATATTTATTCAAACATCTTTCTAGATGTTTCTGCAAGGATATTCGTGGGTAAAACTAACTTTCCTCGACTTTCATTGGTGTATTGTAATTAGACATCACAGTGAGATTCAAAGCAATACATTTATACATATACACATCACGGGTGTATTCCCCTCCACATCCCACCTAAAATTAACATTTTAATCAACAAAGCAGATTGCCCTCTACAATGTGGGTAGGCCTCATCTAATCAATTGAAAAACTGAATATAAGAAAAAGACCTGCCCTACAGGAATAAGAAGGAATTCCCCAGCAGATTGCCTTTGGATTTCATGCACACTATTCTACTCTCCCAGGTCTTGAGCATGCTAGCCACTGCATGATTTGGATTTGCCAATCTCCAGAATTATGTGAGCAAAATCCCTAAAATAAATATCTTCCTATACATAGTATATACACATCTTTTTGGCTCTGTTTGTGTTGTAGCCATTCTAGTAATAATTTAGATTTAATAGAAGCATTACTAATTGGTTTTTGTTTTTGTTTTAGTGCTGGGGATTGAACCCAGAGGCATTCTATTTCCAAGCTACACCCTCAGCCCTATTTTTTTTTGAAACAGGGTCTTCCTATGTTGCTGAGGGTCTCACTAAGTTGCTAAGGCTGGCTTCAAACCTGTGATCCTTCTGTATCAGCCTCCAAAGTACTGAGATTATAGGCATGCACCACCACATCCTGCTAAACATTGCTAATTTAATGACTTATCACGCATTATTTCATACCATGAATTCTATGTTCTTGTAGTTTGATTCATTTCTCAGCTGTCTGGAGTAGGATGGTGAGTAATTATGTTCAGGAACAGCACGTTAGAGGTATATATGCTGAGAACATCTTTCTGTCGCATTCCCACATGAACAGCAGAGGAGCTGCAGATCACAATCTTGATTCTGTTTCTTTTCCTCTCTAAATTCTATACGATTGTTCCAGTCTGTGATGAAATGGTCTTTTATTCTACCTGAGTGCTCATCATCATTTTCTCCTTAAAATTCAAGCATTTCAGCAGAATAGTCTATTTTGCTGATTTGAAGATAAATATTCTCTCACATTTTTATCCACACTGTGATCACGATACACTGTATAGTCACTGTCCGCCACATACTAACAGTGTCCCTATTCTGCAAACCCTTTGTAATGACATTTCTGAAGAAACCAAGTATAAAAAATCTTCTTAGACTTGATGCTAGATATGTTACACAATTTATTAATCTCTTTCCATTACTCTAGTTTTTGCCCATATTCAGCAAATCCTAAGTATAGCACCTAATTCCTCATTCAGCTAAAAACACCGTGCCTCCTATTATTCCTTTGAATGTATTCCTTCTTGATAACCCACCCCCTTCTTGTGAAATCCATACTCTTCTCCCTCTATTCTCCATGTCTTTAATCTTAAATCAGCATTCATGCCTTTATGCTCTTCTTCCAAGTTTGGGGATAATTTTTTTCTTGTCATATTTCCTACTTTATTTGATTCCATCATCTGTGATAGACTACGTATAAATAGATAGCAATCATATCTCTTGCTGATTGAGGAGGGGTGGTTACTGGGGATGGAACCCAGGGGCATTCTACCTCCAAGCTATACCCTCAGCCATTTTTTTGTTTTGCTTGTTTTGAAACAAGGTCTCACTAGGTTGCTGAGGGTCTCACTACATTGCTAGGGCTGGTCTTGAACCACCAATTCTCCTGTCTTAGCCTTTCAAGTACTGGAAGTACAGGTGTGTGCCACCATGCCTGGCACTTGCAGATTTTAATTTGCTTTCCTTTTTCAAAGCACCTACGAATGTAACACTTACAAATGCAACTTGCTCCAAAAAAAAAAAAATTGTGTTAAAACATAATTTAGAAATCTGGTGAACTCTAGCTATGCTTCCATTTCTTGGAGTTCCTCTAGCTCATGAGGTCATCTTTGCTCTGAATACTGAAATTCTTTCAGATGTCAGTTTGTTAGAGTTAGGTACAGAATGTACCCGGAAGAGCTCAGGGTTGGTATAGTTAAGTAATGAGGTTGTAATCTCATCAGTAGATAAATACACTGTAATGGGCTTACTGGGTGGTAACGTAGGTTGGTGGGCATGGCTGGAGGAGGTGTGGTCCTTGGGGGTGTGGCCTTAGGGATTGTGCTTCTGTCTTTAAATCCTCCTTGCTCGCTCACTCTCTGTCTCCATGATGTGAGAGCCTAGCTGAGCGCTCTCCCTCTTTCTGCTTCCTATCACCATGCCCTGAGCTTCAGATCCTGGCTTCGCATGGACTGAACCCAGAATCTCCAAATAACTGTGAGCAAATAAATCATCCTTCCTCTAACTCCTGTGGTCCGTTGCTCTGCATTAGAGCAGTGAGGATGTGGACAGAGACACAGTTGGGTTTTGTTGTGCTGCGTATTCTGCTCTGCAGTGATGAGCAGCGAGGTTGGAGCCTTTACATCTGGACATAGCAGTGTCTGGCAAACTCAGAGTTAGAGAATGACTCGCTTTTACCCTGTTCAGTTTCAAGGAGCTTTTCCACACTTCTTCCCTTCTCCAAATGCCACAAGGGAAGTTACTCCACCCCAATGACGTGAACCATCCAATCTTGCTCCAGTAGGGAGAAAACTAGTTTATCTGCTGGTCTTGCCACTCTGTCCCTCACATCTGGCCTCTTTCTCCCGGTGATCAGTGTTTCCTCCTCTCATCCCCAATAAACGACCTTTCACCTCCAATAAACCACCTCTCCAGGGTCCAGTCAAGGTATCCAACTTGAGGTATGTCTCTTTTATTCGAGAATAAAAGAAACAGCCATTTCCTAGACCCTCATCGTCATTATTTCTATCAAGACAAAGCGTACCCCACAGGAACATTTTTGTTTTTACTAAAATGATGGGAGATAATTAAGATATTATTAACTAGTCTTGAATCATTTCGGAGTCTTTTAGATTCTTGATCTAATGAGATTAGAGACGCATAACATTATGGGAAGGTAATTTATTTCCCTCATCAAAATCAACAAGCAATTTCTCACATCCCCCGAAAGATGGTAAACAATCTCTATATTTGTGAAGCACTATTTGGGAGTAGGGCACCAAAGGATGAACTGGTCTTCAAGATTTATTGCTTATTTCATCAGGGTGGAAATCTGTATTTATGTAAGCCAATTATAGAAAACATAGTAAAGCACACTAATTATTCTATTCATGCAAAGCAAGGTAAGTTTCTGGAACAATATTCACACATACTCTGTCTGCTATACATTGCAAAACACAACAATATACTGTGCATGTGCATATACACTAAAAATACATCCATATTTAAACCAAATTGAATTCCTATTTATCTATTCTTCAGTTTCTTCCCTTGAATTTATTGTCAACTCAAAATAAATTCTCCTGAAAAGTTAACACTCAACTTCCATTTATTTCATTCCAATCTCCTTTCTTTGGAACCATAGTCATTTTGCCAGAGAAAGAAATGAGGGAAAGCTTCGCCCAAATATATTTTTATTTGACTTTAATAACATATTTTAATATGCAACCTAGTATGAGGAATAAAATGTGTGGTGAAGGAAAAAATTAGAAGAGGAATATGTATTTTCTCCAGCTGCTGACAATTTAATATGAAATATAGTACTTTGAAACTGCAACTCAAACTAACAGAATTACCCATATACCGTCTTTTTAAATCTATGGTTACCAGATTGCTGTGCTCTTGAAAGAATCCACTTAGTTCAAAAACATCCTTTTCCAAATATTTACTGATTTCTGACTATACATCAGGAAAATCCAGTTCATTAATTTTCCCCCCTGGTGGTGCTGAGGATGGAACCCA